>LAPY01000467.1:190836-208665 GCA_000970635.1 Eragrostis tef | reverse complement strand
GATGAACATGTTCGGCGGAGCAAAGTTGGTGGTGGTAATAATCGTGAGATGGATTTTGAAAGTTTTCTTGACTTTGTTTTGGCGCTAGAAAACAAAGATACCCCTGAAGGCTTGACATATTTGTTTAGATGCCTTGATCTTAATGGAAGGGGATTTCTTACAACTGCTGATATCCACACTCTGTTCAGGTATGCGTGGAGTACTTTAATGCGTACTGTATAATGTATTGTTGTCTTGCTATGAAATGTTGTTCTTGTGAGTTGTGATTGTTTGCTCATGTATGTGTTCATATGCATAAATGGGTAGATACCCTTTTTCGATGATTGGTTTTGACTTATTTGGTGAACCTCATGTGCCGCAATCCCGGACCATTATTAGCACGTGTCAGTTGCTCAACCTGAGCTTAAGCTGCCTACATACATATTTACATTATGCTCATTGATTCTTTTATAAAATTCATCTTTCACCCGTTTCCTCTAGGATTCATTTATTTTGATTTAAAAAGTTAAAGCTAGCATTATTTTCATGAAATTTGAGAACAACCTTCTCACATTTTCAACAGTCTGCTGTTAATATCTTCATCAGTATCCTGATTTTGTTCACTATGCAGTTGAAATGTTGAATAGTTCAGTAGGCAAGGGGTTTTGCATTCACTAATACTGTGAATACTGCAAAGTAAAAACATGTCTTGTGATATTTATTTGTTGAATTTTAAAGTATTGTTTTGAAGATGAGTTAATATTCTGGAAGAAAAGAAAGGAGGCTGTTAGAGTCAACATTCCTTCCTGATACCATCTTCCAACATTGAGCCTGTCATTTCTGTGCTTGCGGGACTATCAGACTGTTCTGCTGGCCTTAACAGGCAGAATATTTTTCCTTCAACAAATATTAGACTGGGTCACTGGGTTGGGCCCATCTGGCCTTTATTGGGCTATGGATCTAATCTGGGCCACGACAGTAAAACATGGATCCCCTGAGGGCCTGAGCCCATCAGGCCCGCTTTATGGTGCTGTGTTGTGGATCCAAACTTGTTTATAATTTACCATTTTCAGTAGTTATTTTCAAAAAAGTGATGTCAGCCAACTAATGTACCGAGAGTAAGACTGAAAATAAAGCTCGGGCTCGACAAGCTGCTCGAGCTCGGCTTGTTAAAAACTTGATTCAAGCCAGGCTCGACAGGATTTCAAGCCAAGCTCGAGCTTAGGTCGAAGCTCGTGAGCTCCAACAAGCCGAGCTCGAGCTGCTCGGTAAAGCCCGTCAGCATTTTTTTTTCTCCAGCAGCGCATACGCACTCCTCGCAAACTCGAATGGTGGAGCGGCTGCAGGAGACAACTGCCAGCTCCCACGTGTGCTCTGCTATTGCTCCCATCTTTCCAATGAAAAATGCAAAAGCTCCCACGCCCCACTCCATTTATTACTATGTCTCCTTTCCCTTGCCCATCTCTTGGGTTGCACTGCCTCCGCCATTGCTACTGCTTGGTAGAAGCACGACCTGCTGCTCAGCCGTATGTGAAAAGTGCTGGAGACTACAGCTATTACGCCATATGCTTCCGCTGTTGAAGGCAAAGTGCTCGCCGCCGCTACACGAACCGAGCTCGAGCCCGCACACAAGCTCGGCTTGGGCTCGGCTTGAGAACCTAACGAGCTCGAGCTTGAGGCGCTGAGCTCGCTCGAGCTCGGCTCGTTTACAGCCTTATTCGAGAGTAGGGTACAAAGTGCTTTTTAAGCCACTGAAATGCAAATGGAGCCCGTCTGCTCATGTATGGGTTTGAGAAATGTATTGTAGAAAAGTGCTGTAGCAGTTAGTACTCGCTAGGAGACTCCCATGCTTGTGTTATGGACCATCAGTGCATGGTTTTTGTGGCATTGTGGTGACTCATCCCTGCCTAGGCGACGCCGCAAAAACAAGGTATCAGTGATTTGAAAAAAGAGTCTCACACCTAAATTTTCAGACATCCCATTTTACAATGCTGTAAAGAAATTTCGGGCTCCCCCCCCCCCCCCCCCCCCAAAAAAAAAAGGCACAGTGTTGATTTTTGAACTGTCAACGTTTTAGTAATTTAGTTAGCAACTTACATATTGTATTGCACTGAGACATGCAGTACGATAAGTTTACATTGTACCTTTTGAATCACTAGGTTTTTTTCCACTCTTTCACTAGGTACATGCTTGTGCACAGTTAAATGTGACCATATTAAGTTATGTTTGATGTCTGACATCTTCTAATTGTAACTAGTTAACTATATGGGAACCATGTTAGGATAGTCCTTTTGAGTTGCCCTTGAGAAGATCCGTTCATTAGATCAGTAGCCTGTGTTCTTTAATCATCCATTTTTACTGATGCAACGTTATTTCTTTTTCCAGAGATGTACACCAGAAATGGATTGAGGGTGGGAACTATGAACTTTGCATCGAAGACGTGAGGGATGAAGTTTGGGACATGGTGAAGCCGGCGGATCCTCTCAGGATCACCCTATCAGATCTTCTTTCTTGTAAGCAAGGTGGGACTATTGCCAGCATGCTTATAGATGTGCGTGGTTTCTGGGCCCACGACAATAGAGAGAACCTTCTCCAGGAAGAGGAAGAGCAAGTAGAAGAGGCATGAGATGTTCAGCTGTTGCCCGCCCCCCCCCCAAAAAAAAAAGGCACAGTGTTGATTTTTGAACTGTCAACGTTTTAGTAATTTAGTTAGCAACTTACATATTGTATTGCACTGAGACATGCAGTACGATAAGTTTACATTGTACCTTTTGAATCACTAGGTTTTTTTCCACTCTTTCACTAGGTACATGCTTGTGCACAGTTAAATGTGACCATATTAAGTTATATTTGACGTCTGACATCTTCTAATTGTAACTAGTTAACTATATGGGAACCATGTTAGGATAGTCCTTTTGAGTTGCCCTTGAGAAGATCCGTTCATTAGATCAGTAGCCTGTGTTCTTTAATCATCCATTTTTACTGATGCAACGTTATTTCTTTTTCCAGAGATGTACACCAGAAATGGATTGAGGGTGGGAACTATGAACTTTGCATCGAAGACGTGAGGGATGAAGTTTGGGACATGGTGAAGCCGGCGGATCCTCTCAGGATCACCCTATCAGATCTTCTTTCTTGTAAGCAAGGTGGGACTATTGCCAGCATGCTTATAGATGTGCGTGGTTTCTGGGCCCACGACAATAGAGAGAACCTTCTCCAGGAAGAGGAAGAGCAAGTAGAAGAGGCATGAGATGTTCAGCTGCAAAATACGTTATTTGTTGCCTTGGAATTGCAAGACTGCACAACTGTCTGTACCTCTGTAACGGTTCCTTTGACCTACAATAGTGTATTAGATCCAGTAGTTCAGTTCGCTTGTTGTAAGTGTGCCATTTTTATGTAAAAGAATGTAAGTTGACCGAAGTCTTCGGATGACGTTGAGAATAGCGGTACCTCAGCTATTGTGTATGGACTATGGAGCCTGTATGCACGTATAATCAACTGCTTCATGCACGTGTGACTTGGTGGTGGAGATTGTGAACCTTATACATAATAAACTGTCTGTTCGTGCAAGCTTTTGGACTGATTACTGCCTGTTTGATACTTTGAGTTACAGTTTGCTACCAGGCTATTCTCCAGCTGTTAACTTTTGTTTGGCTATCTGTTGCTTATTAAGTTTCTGCGCATTATACTGTTATATCTCGCTTTTTTTTTATGTGTTTCCTTTGTTGCTATAACTCGCTATACAGTTTTCCTTCATAAATGCCACGTTCAGTCCAACTCCTTTTAAGTTTCACAAGATACATTATTACAAAAGTACAAATTTTAAAATGTTTTCTTGTGAACATTCAAATTTAATGGGTCAATGTATCATAAAATTACATATCGAGTGCATTTTCCCCCAAAATTACAAATTAGTGTGTTAATATATTGTGAAGCTAATATTTAGTGGTTTTTTTTGTTGAAAAACTTCGGGATTACGGAGTTATGTCACATAATTACACTAGTTTGCACACAAAATCTTCAATTATGCGATACAAACTTTGCGATAGCAGAATGCAACGAATCTATAGTGCTGATTTACTTGAACGGACCTTTTTTTTAATACTATAGAGTACTACCTCCATTCTTAAATTGATGTTGTCGTTGACTTTTTCAGTTATGTTTGACCATTCGTCTTATTCAAAATATTAGCTCAAATATGCAAAATTATAAGCTATATTTCAAATTTTTTTAGTGACAAAACAAATCATAACAAAATATTTGATAAATTTTAAACTTTTTTGAATAAGACGAATGGTAAAACGTAACTAAAAAAGTCAATGACGACATCAATTTAAGAACGAAGGCAGTATGCAGTTTGTGAATTTGACCTTAATCTTTTTAAGCACTGGATCAACTACACCTCATATGTAAAAATTATCGAAGTCATAATGGTTTATGCCAAGTCGAGCCGCAAGATTAGTTTTCCCTCTGACATCTCCGGTCCAGCGGCCTCTCCCCAGTCTGGACTCCTGGGAATCATGCTACCCACACTGATTGAGCAGTGACCAGTGAGGCAAGCGGTGGCCAGTCCCCTCGATTCAAACACCAGAAGCCCCACACTCACACACCAATCCCAATTTCAAATACGCCGCCGCGCCAGATCGCCGCCGACGGGGATGGATGCGGCGCGGGAGTCCATGGCGGCCCTTCTCGACGCCGGCCTCTTCGGCTCCGCCCAAACGATGGTCTGTACCGCGATTCCTGCCTCTTTTCCCCCCTTTCTCCACCCCACACTCGGTCTGTCTAGGGTTTTGCCTCGAATCAGTCGTTGCCCCCGCGCGCGCATTGTTCTTGTTTGCTGGAGCGCAGTGAAGTCTCAGGGATGCTGCTTCTCATTGACTTGCAGGGGTGTTTCCTTGTGTCCTCGGCTGGTGCGAGTAATGAGGCTGCCATGTCCGTGAAGGTGGAAAGCCTGGTAAGCTTCCCTGGAACCTCTTTCTTATCAATGCTACTTCATGTGTTCTGACTTCTGAGGTCACATTTCAAAAACAATATTTATTGCATCGGTTAGGACAGTTGACCGATGATGAGATGCTTGGATTTTACTACATTCATTACATTTGGTGATGGCAACCATGGGTCAATTTGTTCTTTTGCGGCTCATGTGCTACTTGGCCTATGCAGGTCCTGCACGGTGATGCTCTGTATGGGGAGAAAGAATTTCGCAGAGCACTGGTAACGTTGCTAGGAAGCATATGTCCATGTAGAATGCACTACTAATTGAACATATGTTTTACTGAAATCGTAGTTTCTATGTTCACTTAATTTTGTGATAGAGTGCGTACAAGCAAGCTATGCAGTACAGTAGAAGCATCCCTAGGCAAGCAGCAAGTAACACCAGAAGTTCAGTATCCACCACAGGCCGGTCGCCTTCTCCAAATTCTTCAAATCTTTTGTCATTCAATGAAAATGAGGTAAGATTACCATATTTCTCATGTACTAATGTATTGCCATGTCACTTGCAGCAAGTATCTCATTCGGGTTTTTCCTGAATGTTGTAGGTAAAATTTAAGACTGCTCTTTGCCATTCTGCACTATGTGAGCACCGTGAAGCTCTTCAAGAGGTCCCATTTACTTCAACTTTTTTGATCTTGAATCCCGTTATATGAATTCAGATGATGTGAAGTATGCCATATTGATTGATATGCTTTCTGCAGATGGAAGGGATTCCTTCTAAAGTGAGAACACTTAAAATGAATCTGATGTTAGGGAAGCTTTATCGAATTTCGAGAAACAGCCGTTCAGCTGCTGTCTGCTACAAAGAATGCTTGAGGTATGACATATCAAATGATTTGTTTTCTAGGATATTTAGTTCTGCAACTACAGCGTATGGTTCAGTTCTGCCAATTTTTTTTCTTCTATTGAAATTTTCTTTAAACTTTGATGAGAAACTGCTATTTACTCACTTTTTAATACATGTATTGCTTCTCTTTCCTGTCATGCTGTGACGAAACAATATGACAAGGCTCTCTCGACATCCTCTTGTTTTTTTGTCAGGCAATGTCCATATGTTTTCGAAGCTATTACAGCTTTGGCAGAAATGGGGCTCTCTTTAAAGGAGTTTTCCTTATTATTTTCACAAGTAAGTGCATATGTTCTTTATCAGATCTGTGAAAATTGAAGTTTGAGGGCACATGAGTTTTAGTTTCATATGTTAGAATTCAAGACTTTAGGTCTGCTTCATTGTCAGATTTCCTAGTTGCCAGCTACATCTTCTGTTTACGTGGGTTGTTAGAGTCTATTCATGCTCTGCCTGGTTGCTAGATTTCCAACAAAAGCTGATAAACCATTGTTTCTCTAAACTATCATACAACACAGAACCATCCTTTGGCACTATATCCCAAAAGATGTTGACATTCTTTATACACTGTCAATTCTGTAAAGAGTTTTTCCTGTTTTCATTTAGCATATAATATTTACCTGCACATGATTTGACCTAATTTAAGAACCATCATCCCATCAAAACTTTTTTCCTGTGTGGTTATTTTTTTAATGGACACTAAATATGCAAGTTTTATAAAAATGGTAAACACCATTTACTCTAAAGCCTGAAAATGACTATTATTTGTCCTTCTAGGCGCCCAATAGAGGAGGCAAGCCTCTGGCGCCAGGTGATTCTGCAGATGCACAACGCTGGTGGAATGTAAGTGAAATGAACTATGCTGCACCTGTACACCCCTCTTCTATATATGACACGCATCATGAATTTACATTTTGGCATGCTTCTAGTGTTTCTAGGCTCTAGAGGATAGTAGAAATATTTTGATAAAGTATCATTTGAGGCTAGACAGTGCATAGCATCTGGTGCTTAATCCTTTGCATCTTACTTCGTTTAAAAAAAAACTTTGCATCCTACTCGTCACATAACTAGATTTGTGCTCCAAAATCACATTTGCTCAATAATGCCAGCCTTTATTTTTTAAATTGGAGGAATATGTGAATGGCATCCTTGCCATTTTGATCTCGTATGTTATCATCATGTATTCCCACACTTGGTGCAACAAATAATGAAATAAATGTATGCCTATTTTTGTTATACCACCATGGACACAACACTTACAAACTTTGATTACAATGAGAACAGTAAGAACACAGTTCTACCTAAAGTTCATGGTTAATAACTCAATCACATTCATATTGGAAATTTATAACGACCAATCTATTACATCTCTTTCACAACTGTGCATGTTACTGCAGTTGACTTTTGACTTCCGTTACTTGTTATGATTTTCCGGAACCCAACTCATTAAGACATCTTTGATCCTATTTCTTGTTCTTTTTGTAAATTTGTTCATTTGAAATTTACTTAAATTTTTATTTTTCTTAACAGCGATATGTAGAGGCGCAGTGCTGCATTGCTTCACATGATTATAGAGGTAGGGCAATGTTTCGTCAACATAAGTGCATAGCAGAATTTTGCAATCCATGAAGAAAATACTTCTCATTGCTCCAAGGAATTCCATTGTTGATTATATGTTACCTGTGTTGATGATGTAGACTCATGTAGTATTTACTTACTTTTGTGATAGAGCATAGCTGAATAGTCAATCTTTTCCTAACTTTTCTATTTAATTATAACTGTTGTATCTTGCCATTTTAAACTTGGGTTAGCTGTATATTTTGAACATAAACTTGCAGATTTTGGAAGTTAGAATGCCATGCATTCATTTAGAGCGGTCACACAATAAGAAGGCTTACAACATCTTGTTTTTTATAGGTGGCCTTGACATATATCTCGAACTGATGCAACGGTTCCCCAACAATGTGCATATCCTGTTGGAAATTGCGAAGGTTTGTCTTTTTCAACTGCACTTTTGTTGTGCTCCTTCCTACATAGTAGACTTGGCAAAGTGCCAACTACTGACTCCTGAGCACCAAGTTTTATCAGATTCTTGTCCATGTATTCCTTCAAATTTGATGTGGTTGTGCTCCTCAGTGTCAGAGAACTTCTGAAGTACATTGTTCATCTTAATTCTTGTTTTGGTGTCTACTTATCTTCTAATTACTTTATGTGGTGATACTGATTTTTATTTCATTTCAAGGTTGAAGCCATCATAGGCAGAAATGATGAATCCGTCATGAACTTTGAGAAGGTAAATTGAACAACTACAGACTTAGGGACTTCGGGAAATTATGCTGACAAGTAAAGAGGTTAGAGGATCATTTTCATTTTTTTCCCTAAATTTTTGCAGGTTCGGTTGATCGATCCAAACATCATGACATATATGGATGAATATGCAATTCTTCTAAAATCAAAGTCTGACTACACTAAACTGAACAAGTTGGTACATGATATGCTTCATATTGATCCCGCAAGACCAGAAACATGTGTTGCTCTTGCAGCAATGTGGGAAAGAAAAGATGAAAAGAAAGCTTTAACATATGCTGAAAAGGTACATATATTTTATAGACGTCTTTTATGGAAGAAACTTTCATCTAATGTTCTTTCCCGTATTTTCCTTTCCCCCAGAGCCTCCGAGTTGATGATAGGCATATAACTGGCTATATTATGAAGGTAATGCTGCAAAACATTGTCCATAAATAGATTTTATATTATTATGGTGACTTCCTCTTGTGTTGCAATTTGCAAGCATCATTGAAAAAATATGTCAATGAAGTCCCTTCTATTTGGTCCGGTGGGATTAGAAAAATACTCTATGTGATTGTTTGCCTATTTGCTTGTGGAAGTTCACGTTTAGCTTCACGTTGCCAGTTGCTACTATCTTCCCTTTATTTGGGATTACCATCTTCACCCTTTTAGTGACTGTCATCTTCATGTTTTGGTCACTATATGATAGGCTAATTGTTTGCATACTGTTTTATGAAGGGCAATCTGCACCTTTCTTTGAATCGACCAGATTTGGCAGTGACAGACTTCAGAGGAGCTCAAGAATTGAGGCCTGATCTTCGTTCCTATCAAGGTTTCTGCACTTGGTACCTCTGATCGTTTTATCTATAACATAAATTCTTATTCAGTCTATCTAAATATGAATATACTCTCAGGTCTGGTGTGTGCTTATCTAGCACTTTCCAAATGTAAAGAAGCATTATTCACTGCACGGGAGGCAATGAAGGTCATGCATCAGTCTGCAAAAGCTCTCAAGCTAGTTGGTGATGTTCATGCTATCAGTTCCAGTGGTAGAGAGAAGGTGATCTTGCTTTTGCCTTGATTCTTGTTTCACAGATTGTATATTTTGTGGTCCTGAAAGAAAGCAGTGCTTAGCTGTGTTTTATTTAGGCGAACAATGAGCATCACTTGCATGAAGCTCCTTTTTATAGTTTATTTCTGTAGGAAAGTCGATAATTTGTTTGTGTTCACTTCACCTATTAAATAGCCTGTGATATGAAAGGGGTCGTTGTCTGATTCAAGAAGCACATCTTTAGTTCTTTACCATATAGTTCGACGGTATGTGCCAAGAAAATTGCAATTAAGCTAAGGACATCTAGTTCCTTTTAATGGCTAACATTGCTACTGCAGTTTTAAAAAGAAAATTATGATAATATTTACAAGTATTTTAATGTTCAAAAGCATATTTGAAGAGATACTTTTATGTCAGATTGAATCTTGTTTGCTCATCAATTTTAAACACACTACTGTTGTTTGAGTAATTTAAATATACTACATTGGAGAGATGCTATTACTTATTAAGCTAAGTGCACTCTATGTATATTTACTCTGGTGAAGGGCCTTGTTGCAAAAGGCGTACGTACTATCTACCATGCTTCCCTTTATCAACTCAATGTGACTTTATCATAAGAACTTACTTAGCTTTCTTCATATGACCTTTTCTTTATGAGCTTATGAATTTCCCTTGGACGCAATTTTTGTATGCTTTCCCCGAATGATAGTGTGTGTTGGCAAAGTTATACTGATATAAAGGTCATTGCATCACTAGCAGGCAAGAAAGTTCTATGAATCTGCCCTTCGTCTTGAACCTGGATTCCTTGGAGCTGCATTGGCCCTAGCTGATTTACACGTATCTGAAGGACGGAATAAGGAAGCTGTTATGCTACTTGAAAAGTATCTACGGCAATGGGCAGATGATTCTCTACACATCAAATTACAAATATGCTTTCTGATGCACTTTTTTTTTTTTTTTGTAATTCATCATAGCAATTCCGCAAGCACTCCACACTTACCCTCTCCTTTCTTTGTTATTGTCTTGAATCGTGAAGATCTGGTGCATTAGATACCAATGTTTAATTTGTTTGGTGCTACTTGGGATTAGGTTTATTGTCTACATGTAGAAAAGTAAAACAGTGGAATGAAAAATACATGGTTGCTGTGACTAGTTGAAATGGCTTTGGGTTGGCTGCAATCAAAAGCTACGCATAAATAATCTCTGAGCTGTGTAATTATTTCATGCGTGTAATAGCTACCTTATGTTGCAATAGGCTAGTTTGCTGTGTTATCTTAATCAATCTTCGAGATGTCGTTAGTCTTTTCACTGCTTACTATTTCTATCCTTTATTATTACTATCTTGCAGCTCATGAAAATGCACATGTGTTTCAGAATAAACCCACAGAATGAAGCTGCAAAGAAAGGATTGGAGCGCTTGGAGAAGCAAATGAAGGTTTAGACAAATCATAACCATATCATTCCCTTATTTATTACTCCCTCCGTTTTTTAATATATGACGCTGTTGATTTTTTTCTGTTACTTTGACCATTAAGTGTATAAGTTAACCTAACCTTAAAGTGCTTTTGATGATGAATTCAATGATATTCATTTCACATTCAAAAATTAATTATTTAAATCTATATTGTTGGTCAAAGTTTAACGGAAAAGTCAACGGTGTCGTATAATTAAAAACGGAGGGAGTACCTCTTTTTTCTTTGGGGGTTCCTAATTTAGTCTATTTGTTGATATACTACTGCCACTGCCGTAAGACGCCCCTGAAGTGTTTAACTTTCTTGTGCAGGGAGTAGACCCAGATGCTCCTGAAGAGGATGAAGAGAATGAGGCTGATGACATTGATGCTGACCAAGACGATCCTGAGCTGTTATAGAAACAGTGTGGACCTTTTAAAGATCACTACGATTTGAAAGAGCTTCATGTCAGGTCGTGCCGCAGCTCCAACCCAACAAAATATCCAACAAAATATCGATCAACAACATGCATGACAATTGGAGGATGTTGCATTCCTCATCTGCCTCTTGCCTGGGTCATCCCAAGGCTCTTGGTTGCTGCAAGCAGGCGCTGGTCGCTTCTGACAATTCTGTGTAGTACTGGTACCATGCTGGTGTAGGTTAGTATACCCGCAGTTTTGTATAGCATCGTTAGCAAACTAGCAATGATCGTGTAACTTAGTAGCAGGTGTTCTAGCGTTTCCATGCCGAGGATGCCACTAGACCACCGACTTTTGTTGACAACTCTAATGTTCCCAGAGCTTTCAACATTTTTACCAAAAATGTGTAATTGAACTCACTAGATAGGTGTTTCTTGTGAGGAAACTCAGTAGATAGGTTATGAATGTGTTTTTTGATGCATCATTACAATTTCGTAACGTTGAGACCAGCAAATTGACCATTCAAATGGACTAATAGATAGGTACAATTAGTCAAATTCAACAAATGAGTAAATCATCTGAACATGTAATATACAAGAGAAACAATCTGATATCGGGACTAGTGCTCATAGACAGCTTTGCATACTGTAGCAATCATAGCGAACTGATCGTGTCACTGACAATCTACTAACGTTAACAGGAGAAAAAACTGAATCTGATACTGTAGAGAATATTGAAAGGCTATTGCAGAACCAGGCAGCACATATCAAAGAGAACAGTCCAAGTTAATGTGCAGTCTAAATTTTTTATCCACATAGGGCGCATAATGACAAAACAATGTTCTTATTGATTGCACATGGTATACGAAGTGTCAACGTTTCTGGTCACGAAAATGGGTGAAGAACTATGCATATGTATCAAATGTTGCAACCATTTGGAGATTTCGAATTCTGTGCATGCGGCATAAGCATTCCTAGTTCTTCTTTGGGTATTCTCTAGCACCGAATATGGTTGATCCGACTCTGACATTTGTGCTGCCCATTTCAATCTGCGCACACACAGAAACAACAAACATCGTTAGCAGTATAACTATAAGTCCAGCATGTCTGTTTGCTTAACGTAACATCTCCTTACCGCTTGCTCAAAATCAGCAGACATGCCCATTGACAACTCGCACTGCTCTTCTGGAATTTCAAGCTCCTTGCACACCTCTTTCCGGCAGTTAGCCAATGTCTATGAATTTAACAAACGGGACACAAGTCAGCCATAAGAAATGTTCGCACCAGCTAAAATGTATCCCAGAGTACAAACTACCTTGAAATTCTCTGGAGTCGAGGAGTAATCAAGCATCCCGATTGTCATCAAACCAGAGAATACAAGATTCGGACAGTTCAATTTGACATGTTTTGCTAGTGCAACACATCCTGAGGGATCTACTCCGAACTTTGCTGCATAATAGAGAGGTTTCAGAACTACATGTCTTGACATGCTCCCAGACAGGAGAAATGTACTGTCATACAGATATCTATCCTTGCCTAAAACCCATGAGCAGTGTATCAAAGCTCAAAATTATAGGAACGACTGATTTCCACCATAAGGAGCGCGAGTGATAGCTTTCAGGCTTCAGATATTCCATGGGTATTATAGCTCAACTACACAATTGTATTGAAAAAAGAAACTAGATTACTCACATTCTTCTCCACTAGTGTTGACTTGAACCAAAATCTTTAGAGGTTTTCTTCCCAAGTCAGCTACTACCCGATCAAGACGGTTAGCAATCTGAAAGGATGAATATTACATTTAAGCTGGATATAGATTAAAGATAACAAATCTGGAAATCACAATGAACAACTGTAATGCACATATTGCTTCTAGGTCCTAAGCAGTGCAACAGAATCTTTCTTCACCAAAGCATATCTGGCTGGAAATAACAAGTTCCAATGAACGCCATGCATAAAGACTAAATGAATATGGTTTCCTATTTTTGTTGACTCAGCAAAGGAGACAATCTTGCTAGAAATCAATCAAAGGGAATGAACCACTGATGAGTGACAGAGTGAGTGCATCAGATGCAGGCATTTCATGAGACCAGAAAGTAGCGCAATCGATGAAACCACAGGACAAGACTCAAGTGACCACATACCTTCTCGTCATCTATGCTTTCAACCATGTCAAGATTTGGCACGCCAGCTAAAGGTTAGAGAAACAAGAAAAGAAAGTTAGCCTGAACCATATAGTAGGGAAAATATTAAGAGTATGTGGTATACATAAAAGGAGGAACTTGACACATTGCAGTTACTTCAAAAGGAGATAATTTAGGATACAAACAAGGAACTGTTAAAAAACCTACCCTCGTAAGATATAATAAACGACTAGTTAGGCAATAGCAAAACCTGAACAACTAGAAATTACGACTGATAACTAAGTAAAAAACAAGAAACAAACATATGATCCCTATATGACATTTTTTTCCTCAAACCCTTTACATTTTACACTTGGCATTCTAGTATATGCCCGCAGCCAAGTTTTTAAAATCTTGATGGCTTGATCATATGCGCATAAAGGTACATTTCATGAAATGAGAAACTTCTATTAGTGGATGTGCTATCAACAGTACTTCAGTAGCGTTATATTTTAATAAATTTGATATCATTGCTTTTGAATGAGTTTTCCTATGTCAAAGGTGTTCATAGGAGGCTGTAGCAATGTCCTAAATGACAAGTAAGAAAAAGTTTGGTACAGACCAAGTAGTGCTCTGGCTTTGTTGCTTTGCAGGTTCCCAATGAAGTGCCACTCAATATCCTCAGGAAGCTGCAATGAGAAAACTTGCTTAGACAGAAAATAATCAGAAGAAAAAGGTAAGGTCATTGACTGTGACTAGGTAGCATGCCCGCGAGAACTCCCAAGCTATGAAAACTTTTAGACACTACATCACAGTAACTCTTTTGAAAGTTTCACCCAAATAACGTACATTTGTCATCTTTCAATGGCTACCGGATAACTATGGCCAAAATCATCGGACCTAGGTTCTTCTAGAATAATAATAATAAAAAGATCCAAATGGAAGTGATCGACTACACGACGTAACAACCCAATGCCTGAATTCTTTATACCCTCTGGTCCGGACCAACTTTTCGTGCTGAGTGGGGAAAGATCTTCACAACGAACTGTTACCAGATTATCAATTACTCAAGATTAACTAGAATAACAACAAAGCTTCAACAAGTTTAACAGGATCATACAGAGTGACTTAGATACATGGGTGTGCTTACATATAACATATTCAGTTGGCATAGTTCAAATACATTCCGATATTATTCCGCCAGCAACTAAAATTATATCCATTTCGAGCTACCAATTCAATCAACTTTCAGATTAAAGTCTTTTTCCACTAGATTACGGCTGTGCAGATCAATCAAATGCACAAGAATAAATATTTCTACAGACAGCTTGCATTTTGGATGGTTACAGATTTCCTGATTCAGATGCTACTGAAAGCAGCTATGATAACATAGTCACTATAGCTTAACAAAAGAGCAGTTGTCTACAATTCAACATTCTAATCGGTGATGCGCATAGTAAGAAGAGGAAAATGGCGAGAACTTCTCAGCAGGGTGAGCATCCGGAAACCATATAGTAGGGAAAATATTAAGAGTATGTGGTATACATAAAAGGAGGAACTTGACACATTGCAGTTACTTCAAAAGGAGATAATTTAGGATACAAACAAGGAACTGTTAAAAAACCTACCCTCGTAAGATATAATAAACGACTAGTTAGGCAATAGCAAAACCTGAACAACTAGAAATTACGACTGATAACTAAGTAAAAAACAAGAAACAAACATATGATCCCTATATGACATTTTTTTCCTCAAACCCTTTACATTTTACACTTGGCATTCTAGTATATGCCCGCAGCCAAGTTTTTAAAATCTTGATGGCTTGATCATATGCGCATAAAGGTACATTTCATGAAATGAGAAACTTCTATTAGTGGATGTGCTATCAACAGTACTTCAGTAGCGTTATATTTTAATAAATTTGATATCATTGCTTTTGAATGAGTTTTCCTATGTCAAAGGTGTTCATAGGAGGCTGTAGCAATGTCCTAAATGACAAGTAAGAAAAAGTTTGGTACAGACCAAGTAGTGCTCTGGCTTTGTTGCTTTGCAGGTTCCCAATGAAGTGCCACTCAATATCCTCAGGAAGCTGCAATGAGAAAACTTGCTTAGACAGAAAATAATCAGAAGAAAAAGGTAAGGTCATTGACTGTGACTAGGTAGCATGCCCGCGAGAACTCCCAAGCTATGAAAACTTTTAGACACTACATCACAGTAACTCTTTTGAAAGTTTCACCCAAATAACGTACATTTGTCATCTTTCAATGGCTACCGGATAACTATGGCCAAAATCATCGGACCTAGGTTCTTCTAGAATAATAATAATAAAAAGATCCAAATGGAAGTGATCGACTACACGACGTAACAACCCAATGCCTGAATTCTTTATACCCTCTGGTCCGGACCAACTTTTCGTGCTGAGTGGGGAAAGATCTTCACAACGAACTGTTACCAGATTATCAATTACTCAAGATTAACTAGAATAACAACAAAGCTTCAACAAGTTTAACAGGATCATACAGAGTGACTTAGATACATGGGTGTGCTTACATATAACATATTCAGTTGGCATAGTTCAAATACATTCCGATATTATTCCGCCAGCAACTAAAATTATATCCATTTCGAGCTACCAATTCAATCAACTTTCAGATTAAAGTCTTTTTCCACTAGATTACGGCTGTGCAGATCAATCAAATGCACAAGAATAAATATTTCTACAGACAGCTTGCATTTTGGATGGTTACAGATTTCCTGATTCAGATGCTACTGAAAGCAGCTATGATAACATAGTCACTATAGCTTAACAAAAGAGCAGTTGTCTACAATTCAACATTCTAATCGGTGATGCGCATAGTAAGAAGAGGAAAATGGCGAGAACTTCTCAGCAGGGTGAGCATCCGGAGGAGCAATCCAACCTGGGGCGCCTTGTCGATGAGCTCCTGGACGTAGTTCTCCCCGAAGCAGCGGTGGCCCGCGTCGTAGACGCCTCGGATGAGGGCCACGGGCTTGGTCTTGCTGACCGCCACCACGCGCACGGTCCCCAGCGCTCGCCCCGCCCGCGCCGCCGCCTGGTGCGCGCGCGACAGCACCGACCGGAGCGCCGCCGCCGCGCCCTCCGCCGCGGCAACCGACGCCATCTCTGCCTCCGCAGAGGCCGCCCCCGACGATCCGCCCTCCGACGTGGCCACCGTCGCCGCCGTGGGAGTAGGTGGGCGCCGCCTCCGAGTACCGATTCCTCTGCCTCTGCCTAGTTCGAGCGTTCGACGCTTTCAAGCGGCTGGTAATTGTGGTAATTTTCCCTTTTTTTTTCTAAATTGAACTTTTTTTTGTCCATTTCTCAGTGTCTCGAGTTTGGGATGGTTTTCTAGAAAGTTCATGTGGCGGTACACGCATAATTGGCCGTGAGAGAGACAATTGGTTTTCAAAATAAAAAATTAAAAAATCTGCAAAGAGAAGGCACACCACGTTTTCTTTTCAACTTGTATAAACAAAACTTATGAAATCATCAGAAATAATTATTTGACTATAAGAGGCTATGATGAACTTTGGTCAAATGAGGACTAGTTCAAGTAAATAAATCTTTTTAAGTTTGCTATGCAAAATATTCGCTTTTGATCCGCTCTTAAAGAAAAAATATTTTTCTTCATAAAATACGTGCCCTACACGTTCTAAAAAAAAAAGAAAAAAATACAATCGTTCCTCTTGTAATAACCATGTTCTAAATATAACGATAGCAATAGAGATGACCTTGAGTAACAGTTGTATTAACTATTAAACAATTCTCCATAGTTAGACACATGGGCGGACCCAGCGATCAACAACATATAGTCCCTTGCACGATTCTGTTCTACCTCTTTGGGTCTTTGACTCGTTTGTAGCTCCCATGGTGAGGAGCCCCGTTCGGTTTTGCATGCATTTTCTTTTGGTATTTCAAATCTTGAAAGAATCCAGGGCAATTTTTTTGATTATATAATCGGCATAAGAAACGCTGTACTAGTAGAACACGTCTCTGGGCAAGTTGTTGGTATTGAACTTGGTTTTACAATATTGTGAACGAAGTCTTAAATGGGAAGTAAAAGTATACCTGAATGGGCTGTATTTCCCTTTTTTGGCCTAACTGTCTGCCGGCCGAGACCATCCACCCGTACATCGAAGAATTAGATTGCGCCCAAACTTTGGCCCATCTCTACTGCCGACGCCCGCGGTGGGCCGACAGCCCCAACGGCTCTCCATGCCGGAACGAATTTCCACTTCGTCAGGGGGCTAGCCGCAAAACATCCGTTTCTTTTCAAAACCCCTCACGCGCCCCGCGCAGCAGCAGACGCCAGCGAGTGAGCAGAGTGACGCCGATCGCAGCCCACCCCGCGGCAGTTACCAGCCAGACAGATCTCTCCCCTCGCCTCCTCTCCTCTGCTCTCCTCCCTCGCGATCGGCGGCGGCGGCGGATCGAAACCCTAGCGAGCTAGCTAGCTGCGCGTCAGCCAGCCATGGCGAGGAGCCCCGTTCGGTTCGACGGGGACGAGCGGGCCAGCTCCGCCGGCGGCGAGGAGGATTTATCTGTCTCATCCTCCGGCGAGGATGGGGACGAGGATTCCGGAGGATGCGAGGCGGAGGCGGAGTCGGGTTGTGGGGAGGAGGAAGCTGGTGGTGAGGCCGGCCCGGGGGGGGCTTCG
>LAPY01000467.1:177585-190751 GCA_000970635.1 Eragrostis tef | reverse complement strand
GGCTCGGCGGGTGCTCGGCAGCCGCGACGGTGACGAGATGGGGGGTACCCTCGCCGAGGATGACGCGGACGTCTCCATGGAAGAGGGCGACGACGACGAGGCCGTCCCCGGGGAGGACGGCGGCGGCGACGACGATGAGGTGAGGTTTTGTTTTTCAAATTGTTTCGTGAGATGCTTATGGCTTCGTTTGGCAACGACGATCCATCAACAGGATTGGGGATGGATCCCCCGCCAGGCAGTAGAACGAGATCCTCGTCAGCTCGAAAAGTGCGTTTGGCTTTCGCTTGCGGGGGTGGAGGAAAGTAGGAAACTCGCTCCAATACCCTTCCATCGATCCACGGGGGAAAGTACTAGCATCACCTGCAGATGCCGGGAAAGCACCGCTCGCATCTCTTCGTTCTTCGCCGCTGTGCGTACGTGCGCATCTCTCGAATCGCTCTGCGCTGCCACGCATCGCGCCTCTATTAGTGTTACCTGCGATTGACTTTGCGTGCGTGCCCAACGCGTCTCCGCGGCCGCGCGCGGCTGCATCCGTCGTACCCGCCTTGGCAGTCGACTGATCCAGTGGGTGCCATAGTCGACGGCAGAGACGTCAAGAGTCACCTCCTCTTCATGCCTCACTCGCACCTCCTGAATCGAGTTCCAAATTAAAGTCTGGTAGGAGAGTGTGGGAGTGGGACGAGAAGCCGGAGCTCCTACGCCGTCTCCTTGCATGATCAGAGCAATTGGGAGACCGCAGCCTCAAGGTTTTCGTACGTGGAGGTGTGCCTTGTATTTTTGATTTGCCAAACGATCCCTAACCCTAAGCGCTTAGCAATGCCTAAATTCAGGAATCGGGCAGCGCTTATGATTGATCACAGTGCCTAGCTAGGATCAGAATGATTAGTTGTCCAGTGAGCTGACACATCCTTCTATCTTGCTGACGTTTTTCCCTTTTGCAGTCTGGTCACACTTGTGGGAGTGCTGAGGTCGGGAAGAAGGAGCGAGCCAAGCTCAGGGAGCTTCAGACGCTGAAGAAGAAGAAGATCCAGGAAATTCTGGACGCTCAGAATGCCCAAATTGATGCTGACATGGTTGGTCCCAGTCTCTCATACCCTTGCGATAAACCTTGAACAGGAATATCTCATTGGCACATGATTGGTCATTGTTAACTTTTCATGCTTAATAATGCTTCTTGGCATGTTCCACTTATGTTATAATACATGGCTTTGGACATTATCATATCTTGCTGAAAATTCATGAACACAATAAGAAGGTGAAGGGGCGGCTGAAGTACCTCTTGCAGCAAACTGAGCTGTTTGCTCATTTTGCTAAACAAAGTCAGTCTGCGAACAAGAAAGCACGGGGGAGGTAAACTTCGTTTTTATTTTATATTGAATGAGTTAACTCCGGTTTCCATTGAAAAAGGAAGTGAAATGGTGATTCCTTTTGTTTTCTGTATAGTATATATATAGCCAGTGAAATCTTATGTATACTGTATAGCTGTTTTCCATCTTTGAGCGCATAGACTTCTTTATACTCACAGATGACTCATATTTAATTATTGTGTTAATCATAGGAATATTATTTTGTGCATGCAGCTTTTCATATTTCCTTTTGGCGCAAAATGCTAATTACAGAACATGTTGTTCCATTCAATCACCATATCTGGCATCGAGGAATGTTATTAGTTCATTAGTTAATTTAGGGAAAGTTCCTCGTATGGTATTTACGGCATGTTATTTCAAACAGGTTGATCTACTTATTTATTTGCTGGTGTGCTATGTGTTTTGCTGCTCCTCGTATGTGCTCTCTTTTCCTTTTTATTTTTATTTTTGATGAAGTGGTCAGATCCTACAGGGGGCGCCATGGATCTAAAGGTACAGAGGAGGACGAGGACGAAGAGTACCTCAAGGAGGAAGATGCCCTTGCTGGTGTAGGAGGGACACGTTTGATATCACAACCATCATGTGAGCACTTGCTTGATGATTCTGCTGAAACTTTACTTTTATACTTGCCAGCTTAGCTTGTACATACATATGCAGTTGCTGTTAAGATAGTTGTTTGTCCAAGTACATAGAAAGTTTATTTAGATACGCAGTTGACGTGAAGGTTTGTTCACTATAGAAAGTTTATTATTTCTCTTCAGTTTAGTGTAGGACTTTATAGCGGCACTGATTTAATCAGTAGTCTATCCCACTTACTCCTTTTTGTTCAGCGCCAAGAAGTTATAGTTCGTTCAGTCGATCCTTTGTGATACAAGATGGCGTAGGAGGAACTGACTAGTGTGAAAAAGATAAATTTAAATCATTTTATTTAATTTATAAAAACGAAAAGCAAGTTCATAGAGATATTATAGTTGCATTGAAGCTGTTTTGATCTGGCAATGAATATGTCAAATGCATGGTAAAGTTTCCCGTTCAATGCATGTCGGAAGATTTGAATGCCACACAGCCCCTTGCACAATGGCTGATTTGGCATTATCTCTATATTGGTTAGGTGCGTAACAAAAGTTGACAACAACCCTTGCATGGTTGACATGGTTGACGATCATTTGCTTGCTTGGATGCACGTGACTCCACCATTTTGGTCACACGATCCTCGCCAAACACTAGTACAATTTGAGCTTTTAACGGAGGATTCAAAATTTTAGTGGCGGGCATAAGATACGTTACTACTAGCAATAGTAGTAGCAGACACTGCTGACATCATCAGGAAAAAATGCTATTAGTGACGAGCAATTCTGATGTCATCACAGCTCGTCACTACTAACTTTTACCAGTGGCGGGCTTGCTTACGTCAGCCGCACGTACTGAGGTGATCCGAGCCCATTGTAGCCCATTTGAGCCCACCATAACTGACACCATATATAAACAAGTCCTAGGGTTCGTTTTACCTTCACTCCCTCACACTTCTCTCAGATCCATTGCCTCCTCTCTCTCTTCTCATATCCGTCGCGACGCTCCACCTTCTCTCCGTGGCAGCGCTCCTCTCTCCTTCCTTCTCCCAGCAGACGACAACTATGGAGGCACCACTCTCGCGGCTTTGTTGACGGTCTCCTCCGTGGCGCCATAAGGCAAGGTGGCTGGGGCGATGGCGAGCTCCAAGGTGGATTCGCGACGGCGAGCTCCAAGGTGGGCCATGCGAGTGCCTCGTCAGCGTCCCTCCCTCACTCACTGGCGGCGCAGCAGCGGCCTTCTTCCCCTTCTCCACGTGGCGCAGCGATGCCCTTCCCCTCCTTCGCCATGCGGCGCAAAGACGACCCTCCCCTTCGCGCGGCGCGGCGACGTGTCCTACCTTGGGGTCGCGGTGACGCACGGCGCAGCGTGGCGGTTTGCAGCTCAGGGGCGCAGATCTGGATCTGACCAGACAGCTAAAGTTCCGGCCTGCTCCTCCAAGGAGCGGCGGGCGTGGCCGAGCTCCTCCACGGTGGGCGAGCAGCGGGGACGACGACAACAGGTGGTGCGCACATCGTCGACGGTGGACGAGGGGCTGCGACGGCAGGCGACCCGTGCGTTGTTGACGGTGGACGAGCGGCTGCGACGGTGGCGGACTGCGAAAGCCCGCGTGGGCCCGTCTTTTTTAATTCATTTCTATGCCTTTGTAGTGGCGGACGGTGTCGTCCGTCACTGGTATTTTTCTTTTCCAGTGATGCAAGCGCAATGGCAGGCGCATCCCCGCCACTGCTGGGCAAAAATGCCCGCCATCGAAGGACACAGTTGTACTAGTGAAAATAACACTACTTGCATTCTGTCTACCTTTGTATCAATCAAGAATCTTTCATATGTCACCTTAGCCATCAACAAGTTGCGTAAAGCCTTTTTATGGCAGGGGACACATGTTTCCTTAGGTGAGCCTAAGATAAGATAACATCAACAAAGCTATCGTGCATCTATAGGATGCCAAATCCTATTAGATTGATAGAACAAGAAGGGACATGAAACCATCAAAGAAGGCCCCACCTGCCATGAAGCAGTCTGCTGTACACCTGGTTTGTCAGGGACTACCTAGGAAGGCACACATGTGAAGATGGAAAACCTCAAGTACCCGGCCTAGAGCTGAAGTCTTGAGGGGCATCTGGGTTGCCACAAGTGTCTCTAATTGGGCAAAGTAAGTAGAAAATATCCTTCCTAGGATACTACCAGCACCTCCCATTGTCAATGTAGGCATGACATGCCTTCCATAGGCACACCATCAACGCATGAAGAAGTTGGGACAAGGGCTTCAATCACCCCCTCCCCCCTCAAATCACCATTGTTTACTTGAGTTGACACACCTGATACCCTACATGTCATGAAGGACACATGCACCGAAGGAGTACTTAGGCTTTGGCGCAGCCACATATCAATAGTGATCTAAAGTTTCGTAGGGTAACAAAGCTGGGACCACCGACTCTTGTTGTCTCAAGAGCAATAGCGGACAATTGTTGGATCCTTGGGTGGACGTGGACAATTGCTGGACTCTAGGCTTCATGCAGGCTCGAGATGATCGCCAGAAGGAGAGATATGATTTCAAGCATGGACACCTATAGCTAGGCTCACTTCGATACCTATTCTATCTATCTAAACCCTGAGTTTTCTCTATTTACAATCCTTGCACATGAGGGGAAGCTTCCTTGGATTTGGCAGTATATAAGCACACTATAAGGCTCCAGGATAACGGGGGTTGGATTATTACTTTATTAGGAGAACACAAGGAAAGCACTACATGTAGAAAACTCATGTCTTGTCCTTCCACTCGAACAAGGCAATATAACACAAAGCAGGACATAAGGTTATTATCCCTTCCATGAGGGGCCTGAACTTGAGTAAACCGATTGTGTCCACTTGCGACCGATTGTCATACCATCCAAGTCCATGGCAAGCATTGCTGCCCCTCTCTCTCAGAATCATCTCGAGATAGTTGTGTCCCATCGGTTGGAAGTAGCCCTGCCGACAGTTGGTTGGTGGGGGTGGGGGTATTAGCATCCTTCATCTCTAACTTCTTGTTTACCCTATGAGGGTGAGGTGATCATGGTCGAGTTGCATAATTAACTCCCAACAATGGACCTCTTGCGCTACAACTCAAGATCAATATTTTAAAATATTTTTTTAAGCCTCTCTCACAATGGAAGTTGGCGATGGTCGCTTTGGTCTACTTTTGTAGGTCAAATGGCTCAATGGGTGAGTCGTTGGCTACCATCTATGATGTTTTACCAACCCTTTGATGGGACGATTTGAGGGGTGGGCTAAATGTGTACTTCATTCATGAATCTGATTCATAGAATAGTTCTATAGACCAGGGTCGAAGCCATCTCTTCACATGGAGATGCTCATAGTCACGTTTTCGATAGATTGTGCATCGAGACTTCTTCATCCATGAATAAGCTATTGTGTGGCTCGATACATGGGTGCTTCTAGGCCTTCGACCTCCTCCAACATCATTGGCGATGCAACAATGATCCCTACATAGTGCCATAGTGTACCAAGTTTCTTGAATCACCTTCTTGTTCAGAGTGCGTGTATTTAGTTGTGACATGTGACTCATCTATTAATTGTCCCTAATATAATATATTGATCATATCAATAAGTTTGCATAAGCAATATTCCATCTATGATGCCTTGCAACCTGTGATGGGTCTACAATTTTAGGGTGGGATAATCGTGCAGATAATTCTTGAGTCTGTCCCTCTAGAAGATGCTCTCAATATAACCATGCAACCTTGGATCGAAGTCATCTTCACACAAAAATGGACATAGTGGAGATTTTCATAGAATATGTGTATCGAGCCTTCTTATCAGTATACTCACTGTGGAAGCAAGAGCCTAACAAACATGAAATATTGATGGAACAAATGCCATTTTATTGTGTAGATCATGATCCATGGGTGTTTCTAAACCTTCGAGCACCTCCATCATAATTGGCAAGGCAACAATTGGCGTTGCATATATAGTGCTCCTGATATATCAAGTTCCTTGGCCCACGCCTACTATTTGGTTGCATGTGAGCGGTCATACCAAAGAGGGCGCACATACCAAATAGTTCTATTATCCCCTATGTTAAATCGGTCATACCAAAGAGAACATGCATAATAAACACCCCGTCATCTATAATGCTTGAAAGCCCTGTGATGTGTGTTCATGGTTTAAGGGGTGTAGATAATTCTTGAATATCTATCCCTCTGAAAGATGCTCGATAAAATGATCTTGTCGCCCTAGGCCAAAGTCATCTTCACATTGAGATTGTCGTATTCATGTCTTTCGTAGACTCTACATACCAAGCTTTCTTCATTAGCGAATCCACAATTGAAGGAGCTGAAAAAATATGGAATGTTCATGGAAAAAGTATCGTTTTATCGCATGCCACATGATTCAAGGTCGTTGTTGGACTTTTAAGCACCTCAAATATCATTTGTGATGCAACAATGGACCGCGTACAATGCTCCTAATATAACCAAGTTATCGGACTGCCTATTTGTTGGCTACATTTGTAGGTAAAATGGCAACATGTGCGGTTTGTCCGTGTGCATGCGGGCAAGAAACCAAATGAGTGCAGATGTAGGCGACACCTCATATCCACCAGGCAAACATAAACGGGTGAAAACTAAAACTTTGCCCATATTCGTTTGTCGGCAACGACCCACTGCATATACATTGATATGTGGGCTCTCAAGTTTATTGTATATAAACCGGATGTCTCACTCCTTTAGGGTTCCATGTCCTCTATTCAAGCATCCCGTCCAGCTGCCATCCACCTCCCTCGCATCCTTGAACTGAGACCCCACCTCAGGTCCCATCCACAATGATCCATCACGGTGAGCCAATCAGCAGTCATGATTTGCACACGATGGCACTGCCATGTGCCATTCCCGCTCCACTTTAGCGGCCCGTCGGTCATGCATAAGTTCTCGCATGCATAGGATCTCTGTGGATGGCGGTCATGGGTGTAGGCTTAAGTTTAAGGGGGTTGGGGGGGGGGCATGGTTATGCCCATTGGCGTCTTTAGTTGTGAGTTGTGAGCTATGGTTGGTTTCGTCTCCTCCAGTGTGCACTTTACAGTGTGTAACTCCATGTCGATGTGATGTTTGTGATATGGTGGCAAAGTTTGATGGCGGTGCCTCAATGCCTCCACATTGTGTTGTGCTCTAACACTATCATCCTCATTGGCATGTGATGCCTGCAATTGAGAGAAATATACTGTGTTCCATTCCTCCACCTCAACAGTCGATGTAATGCGACTTCAAATAATTTTGTTGATTTTTTTAACACAGTCAGAACTTTCGAATTCATAATAGTATTAAGAGATATCAGGATATTGAACGCGCCATATTAGAACTCTATTGATGAGGGACACCTTGTCTGTTATGATGCATATTGAAGGAAGACGATCTCTTATTTTGTTAGATATGCTCTAACCCTAACTTGTAAAGGGGGTAACACCCCCCCTATAAATGTAAACACCCCTCTCCGCGAGAGAGAGGTCGAGGATCAAAGACACACACAACCCCATACAAGGCACATCTCGTCTACATGGCAATACAAGAATACCTTAGACGTAGATTTATTATCCTTCGGAAGCCCTGAACCAGTATAAATGTGTTTCACTTGATTGATCTTTGTCTACGCAAAGCACTCCTACCGAACCAAGTATCTACCGATCTCCCTTTCAATCGTGCATCGACAACAACTCTTATGGTCTGTAGAAACCAACATTTATACTATTGATTGTAGGTATGACAAAATAGTATTGTCACCCAAAATTGATTGTAGGTATTATTTTATTTACAAACTAAACTAAAAGTATTTTTGCTGAAATAACATACCTACCGGTTGCCATCTATGTATTGTTAACAAACGTGTTCAAATATTTTACTAATTTAGACATGAACTATGATCACTTTAACATCCGGTTGTGATTTTGACGACATAGTTATTTAACACTATTCTAACTGTCCAGCATAACCCATGTATATGACTCAAATATTTATTTTCTCTCACTGATTTGTGTAGGTAGTCTGTATATTAAATCAAGTGCTTGTTTCTCTATGTGGACTCCATTTCTTTGTTTTTATTTATTATATAAGTATGCATATCCATTTGTTTTTGTAAAGTATGCATATGCTTGCCCGCATTCGACAACAGCTTCAATGTTCATTTTCCCAGTGTCATGTCAATCATATTATCCTATTAAGTTCTGTCACATACAATGCAATGCTTGATATATATGGTTCTCTTGATGTGGTAAGCTTTCCTCTTTGTATTTTAGTAGTAAATGCATATAAGATTCTCATTCACTCCCTTGACAGGTATAAAAGGAAAGATGAGAGAATACCAACTTGCTGGACTTAATTGGCTCATACAATTATACGAGAATGGAATAAATGGGATATTGGCTGATGAGATGGTATGCCTTGAGCTCACTTTTGTAATTTGTTATTACTCTTTTCTTTCGCAAATATGCACACATGAAATATAATTTCTCACTCCAGTATGGTTACACACTTAATTTTTGTACTCCAGCTGGTTTCTAATGACGTTAAGACAATGTTTTTAGCTCATTTTCGAACTTAAAGTGCTTGAATATCATTATCAATTAACAACCAGAGGGAGAATGTTTTGTACACACTCAACCATGGATATATCTAATTGCACACTTAACCCTTCTCATCCAGGGTCTAGGAAAAACCCTCCAAACTATCTCAATGCTTGGATATCTACATGAGTTCAGAGGAATATCTGGCCCTCATATGGTGGTGGCACCAAAGTCCACCGTTGGTAATTGGATGAATGAACTGCAACGCTTTTGCCCTATTTTGCGAGCTGTCAGATTCTTAGGNNNNTCACTCCAGTATGGTTACACACTCAATTCTTGTACTCCAGCTGGTTTCTAATGACGTTAAGACAATGTTTTTAGCTCATTTTCGAACTTAAAGTGCTTGAATATCATTATCAATTAACAACCAGAGGGAGAATGTTTTGTACACACTCAACCATGGATATATCTAATTGCACACTTAACCCTTCTCATCCAGGGTCTAGGAAAAACCCTCCAAACTATCTCAATGCTTGGATATCTACATGAGTTCAGAGGAATATCTGGCCCTCATATGGTGGTGGCACCAAAGTCCACCGTTGGTAATTGGATGAATGAACTGCAACGCTTTTGCCCTATTTTGCGAGCTGTCAGATTCTTAGGAAAGCCATATGAAAGAGTAAGTCCCAAGTTTTCGTGGTCATTCTATATATGTACAATGTTGTTGTCCATATATATAAATTACTAACATATTTTTTTCCTATTTAACTAGGACCATGTGCGAGAAAATCTGTTAGTTCCTGGGAACTTTGATGTTTGTAAAATCTGTTAGTTCCTGGTAACTTTGATGTTTGCGTTACTAGCTTTGAGATGGCAACAAAAGAAAAATCTGCATTGAGTCGTTTCAGCTGGCGCTACATTATTATTGATAAAGCTCATCGATTAAAAAATGAGAACTCCCAGTTCTCAAAGACGATGCGGCTTTACAATACAAATTATCGTCTCCTCATTACGGGCACCCCGCTGCAGGTATGTAAAGAATCTATAACCACAGATGATGCATATGTGAATTTTTTTTTCGATCCATATATTGTTTTCCTTCAACACAACTGATTCTTGTAAAACTCAATATTCTATCCAATCTTATCACTGACCTACTGACTATCTGCAGAACAACCTTCATGAGCTTTGGTCTCTTCTCAACTTCTTGTTGCCTGAAATATTTTGCTCTGCTGAGACTTTTGATGAATGGTTCCAAATCTCCGATCAAGAAAATGATCAACAGGAGGTTGTCCAGCAGCTTCATAAGGTATCAAATACAGTGAATCAGTAATCCTGATTTCAGTCAACAAGTATGTGTTTTTTTTTTCTTTGTGTGTGTGTGTGTGTGTGTGTGTATGATCCATTTGCCATGCCATATTTCAAGGTTTTGCGGCCATTTTTACTTCGGAGGCTTAAATCTGATATCGAGAAAGGTTTACCTCTCAAGAAGGAGACTATACTTAAAGTTGGAATGTCTGAAATGCAAAGACAATACTACCGTGCATTACTTCACAAAGACCTGGACATTATCAATGGTGGTGGTGACCGCAAATGTCTTTTGAACACAGCCATGCAACTGTGCAAGTGTTGCAACCATCCATATTTGTTTGCGGGTGCTGAGGCTGGTCCACCTTATACATCAGGGGAACATCTAATTGAGAATGCAGGTATTGTTTCTTCTTTGGCATAAGTCAGTGTTATACACTTATTATTGGTTTGTGCATATACCATAAGTATTCTTAATTTTTTTTCAGGTAAAATGGTTCTGTTAGATAAATTGCTTCCAAAGCTAAAGGAGCGTGACTCAAGGGTACTTATTTTCTCCCAGGTCAGTAGTATCCTTTAATCGCTCTTTAAGACCGACTTTGAATTCCTTCAGACAACACAAGACCATCACATGTCTATACTTTGTGACATTTTGCCAATTTTCACATTTATTGTCCTACCACTTCACACACAATGCCGGAAATCATGCAGATGACTAGGCTCTTGGATATATTGGATGATTATCTGATATACAGAGGGTATCAATATTGTCGAATTGATGGCAACACCAGTGGTGAAGACCGTGATGCTTCAATTGATGCCTTCAACAGGCCAGGGAGCGAAAAGTTCATCTTCTTGCTTTCAACTAGGGCTGGCGGTCTTGGTATAAATCTTGCCACTGCAGACGTTGTGATCCTTTATGACAGTGACTGGTATGTACCAAGCAAACTGCATTTTTCTTGTTTAACTTAGGCCCAATTTGGTCTTTGATCATTAGTGTTGCGAATCTTTGTATTAAAATTGAGAGAGAAAAGAACCAACCCATACATCCGTTTTTTTTTTCTAACTGGGAGCATGCATGCACGCACACACTGAGCTAAATATGGCAAATGTTATTCCTTACATGCATGTGACACACACACACACACACGCACATGTACACACACACAGCTATGCTGAACAACTAAGTTTACCTTTTCATGAATTAATTTAAAGTCATGCTCTTTGTTTTCTCAGGAATCCCCAAGTGGACCTGCAAGCACAAGATCGCACTCACAGAATCGGTCAAAAGAAAGAAGTTCAAGTCTTCCGTTTCTGTACTGAGGTTTATTTCTAGATCTGAATAATTTGCATTGATACTTAATATTGTTTTGTGTTTAACAGAGGATTTGAAGCATGTGTTGTAGTATGCTATCGAGGAAAAGGTAATCGAGAGGGCATATAAGAAGCTTGCCTTGGATGCTTTGGTCATCCAACAAGGTCGTTTGGTGGAACAAAAAGGTAGCCATTTCATTGTACTACACGTAATGTTATTTGCACACATTCTTATGTTGAGGTCATATTAATGTCCTTTTTCCTTTCGAGCTCTTTATAGCTGTTAAAAAGGATGAGCTGCTGGAAATGGTGAGGTTTGGTGCTGAAATGGTATTCACCTCCAAGGATAGTACAATAACAGATGAAGATATTGATTGCATCATCGCTAGAGGAGAAGAGGCAACAGAGAAGCTTGATGCTCAGAAATTCACAGAAGACGCCTTCAAATTTAAAATGGATGAAAGTGCGTATGGCTCCTTTGCTTGAAAATGGCTATGATACTTTACAAAATGTACGCAACTTGGCTAATCTATTTTGTATCTTTCTGCAGCTGGTGAACTGAATGATTTTGATAACGACAAGGTAACAAAACAGTATGGTGATTTCTTGTGTACTGTACACTTGAAGTGTTTATAGCATAATAAATCTTCTATTAGCAAAACATTCATTCATAATTGACCAAAATATATGAACTCAACTTGGTTCATATTTTCCCCAAGGTTGAGAACTTGACAGATTTTAAGAAGCTGGTCCTAGATGACAGGATAGAACCACCCCGGAGAGAACGAAAGAAGTATGTTTCATATTTTTAGGTCGTAGTAACTTCTACTTTTTTGCATTTGTAAGTCTAAATTTGTTAATCAATTTTTGTAGCTACTCTGAGGATGATTATTTTAAGCATGCACTTGGAGAAGACGAGCCGTTAATACATCGGGAACCACGAGTTCTGCGAATGCCAACCATGTTAGCCTTCTTAGCTGGTTACTTCAGCTATCATTTCCACACAACTACAATTCAGAGTCAGCTCATGTCATTGTTGTTCATTCCAGACATGATTTCCAGTTCCTAAATACCCAGAGGCTCAATGAATTATAAGAAAAGGAAGCCAAATACCAAGCGGTAATTTCAACTTATTTTACAATTTAACCATAACTGCGTTGCTTGTCATTCTGAACTAAATTGCAGCCTGTTTTGTTGCATAAGTTCCGTTTCATATTTTGCCAGAAGCATGAGATATATTTGTGGTGCCACCGTGGCATTCCTTTTAACTTCGTAGAAATTCTTGAGATAATACTTTTCCCATTTCTCAAATAATTCTCTCTGTATCTGTATATCAGATTAGCTATACTAATTACACTCTTTATCCTTGTGTCTATACCACTACAACCTTTAATCAGCAAGCAAAGAAGAAAAGGAATATGATTGGAGATAGTGATGATGAAGGTAGATTCCTGACATTTCCCAGTTGCACTATAGCAGGTCGATTATTGTACTAATAATGGGCTTGTTCCACATTTAGCTCAATTGGAACCGTTGACTGCAGCGGAACATGAAGAGAAAGAGAAGCTATTGAAAGAGGTATGGATGTGAATATTTATATGCATTCGTTGTCCTGTTTTTTATTATGCTCCTGCTGTGTATGCATATTTCTTTTAGTTATTGGTCATGCACGTTGTGATCTCAGGGTTTTCCATCATGGACGAAGAGTGATTTCAATGCATTCCTTCGATCTTGTGAGAAATATGGTCGTGATGACATAAAGAATATAGCATCTGATATGGAGGAAAAGATGGAACAAGAAGTTCAGCGGTATGCTCAAGTTTTCAAGAGAAGATTCAAGGAGTTGAATGGTACAAATCTGACTCTTTTTTACCCAGCATAGTTGTCTTTCTTGAGTTAAAATATATCTTGGGCCTTTTGGGCCTATTTTATAAGTTTAGGAGGGTAACTAAGCTCTTAGCATTTCCTAACCAGTTTCTGATTTTTCTTGCATGATGTGCCAAGCAGAGAATTCAATTTTGACTTATATATATATATATATATATATTTCTTAA
>LAPY01000467.1:100034-119130 GCA_000970635.1 Eragrostis tef | reverse complement strand
ATCAAGGAACGTGGGGGGCGGGGAGGGATGCCCGATCTGAATACTCTGTAGCTGATGCTGCTGGCTCCTGGATTGCAAGGTTTGCGTCAGGGGACGGCAGGCAATGGCCGTGGAGACGGAGAGGGCGCACGGTGGCGCAGGAGACTCACTCCTCGACCGGTTGGATCTCCGTAGAGCTCCGCTGCGTCGCAAACTCGCGATCTGCTTTCCCAGAACAACTGAAAGGAGCCTCCGCCGCAGTTGACTCCTTCGCAAGTTCAGACTTTCAGCTTGCTGGGTAGAGGCGGATCCGGTGCCTCACCACCATGTCTCTCCCACACTGCGCTCCTGCGCAATTCGAGGAGGTGGTGCGGCGTTCGGCTCCGGGAATCGGCAGCACGCGTCGACCAGATGCGCGGTCCGACGACGGCCCGCTCCAGGGGTCGGCGACGTATGAGGGCCCAATCACAGTGGAGCTGCCAGAAAGGCTCGACGGCGCCGTGGTGGTGCGGCCGAGCTCGGCGGTGGTGCCTTGAAGATGCGGCCGTCTCGGCGGCGCCGTGGTGGCGCGACTGACCTCGGCGGCGCAGTAGTGGCGCGGCTAGCCACCCGAAACTGCGTCGGCGGGACCACATCTTCTTCAGTGCCTTGGCTCGCTGCCTTGCTCCGCACTTCGGCCCTCCGACGGTTGGCTGTTGTGCTTGGAGGGACGAGCAATCCTTTGGCGGTGTGATGACCTGCTGTTGAGGTGCAGTGCAGCGAGGACGCTGGGCGAAAGCCTTTGCCGGCAACGACGACGCCTCAGGACGCCGTTTCCTCGATGGAGGCGTTGCTGTAGCGTCCTTACCTTTCCTTCACGACAACAGTGAACACCGGATGCTGCGCAACGAAAGTGTCGCGCACGGTGCGCGAGGAGGTGCTTCACCTCTGCACAGCTACCAGCATTGCTACCCATTTTGCTCCAGTGAGTGTTTGTGTTCCTTCTTCACATCTACGTCGGTTCTAGTCTACAGTCTTGGCTCTGTTGTTGCCTACCGTTATGGTTCCGCGGGTGCTTGCTGCTAGCGCCTCTGCTTCGTCTTCAAACTTCTCATTCATGGTGTCAACAAATTATATGCCGTGTGGGTCCATGCTTGCTGACCTTCTCTCCTTTGCGGGTTCCTTCCCACAAAGGGCGTCGAATGGTGGCTCGTGGAGACCGGATGCTCTAGAAAAGGTGATTCTGCCAACTTCAAAGGAGGTCGGCGTTGTCTGGCTCATAGTGGTTGGCGTGCCTCCCCTACTTTTAGTCCCCACTCTGTTGGGCGGCCCTCTCGTTCTTTAAGGATTCCTCTCCTTGCTGGAAGGTGAAGGGTGACAACAGAACAGCGTAGCTACGAGAGGTGGTGTGGCGGTACTGTGGTGAAGGCAAGTATGTTGTTCGGCGGTGACATTTTGTCGACAATTGATGGTTTGCTTATAGCTAGTGATAGATTGTGAAGTGTCAATTCATTCATCTAAACCCTAGAATGGTGGGTAATATGGTTCCTACACATGGGCTTCTAGATGGGCCTCTATACATAGGCTGTCAACACTCTAACCCCCCCTCCCGCAGTCTGAACTTACCGGCGCAGCGGAGTTCAAGACTGGACACAAGAAAGAAGAGGACAATAACTCAACCCCCCCTCCTCCTCCCGCAGGCACAACTAGCCACTGGTGACGTTGAGGCTGGAGCGAAACTCTCAGAAGGTCGAGGAGGGAAGGCCCTTAGTGAAGATGTCCGCGAACTGGGAGGTAGTGGGGACATGAAGAATTCGCACTTGTCCAATGGCGACTCGGTCCCGAACAAAGTGAAGGTCGATCTCGACATGCTTCGTCCGTTGACGCTGAACCGGGTTGGTGGAGAGGTAGACCGCGCTGACGTTGTCGTAGTAGACAAACGTGCTCTTGGCGAGTTGCTATACGAAGTTATTACGCCCGGTACTCCGCCTCGGCACTGGAGCGGGAGACCACGGGCTGTCGCTTGGATGATCAAGAGACCAGGTTGCCGCCGAGGAAGACGGCGTATCCTGAGGTAGAACGGTGAGTGTCCGGACAGCCAGCCTAGTCAGCATCCGTGTAGATCACAAGCTCAGCAGAGGGAGACCGATGAAGAGTCAGGCCGTAGTCAACCGTGCCACGAACATAGCGGAGGAGGCGCTTCAGAGCAGCAAGGTGTGACTCGCGAGGGTCGTGCATATGAAGACAGACCTGCTGGATGACGTAAGTGATGTCCGGCCGGCCATGGACGGCAGCGGCGGCGCAGCTAGGGTTGGGAGGGAGGGAGAGAAGAGGAAGATGGCTGAGATACCATGATAGATTGTGAAGTGTCAATTCATTCATCCAAATCCTAAAAGAGTGGGTAATATGGTTCCTACACATGGGCCTTTAAATGGGCCTCTATACATGGGCTGTCAACACTCTAACAGCTAGTGTTCGAGACTAAGGCTGGTTTGTTGTTGTTGTTGTTGTTGTTGTTGTTTTTTCATAGCTTTTGGTGTTTTGTTGCCTCTACTTGTATGAGCCCGTTATGCGTTGGGTATGCTGTTGTAATATGTGGTCTGTCACAATCTTTGTAACCATTAATGGACGAGCTTTGGCCCGACGCTATATATCAATGAATTCAGGTGGGGATTCTCTCCCCGTGACCGTTAAAAAAAAGTTTTGCGCAGATTATAGGTGGAGACAATTAAGATATGGATCCGCAGGTTTAGCAAATGATGTGGTAAAATGAACTTTAGTGTCACCGCCAAAAAAAATTAACAAAGGAGCTTTAGTGGATGGCTTCTCACAAAATTGATGGTCCTTTGACTACGCAACTTCCACTAGGGCTCAGTGAAACTGATACCCAAGGCTAAATGGAGAATATAGGCGACATACATCCGACGGCCACAAATTCGATTGCAAACACGAAATAAAATAGCTAATGTCATACAGGAATTGCAAAAAATAACGTGAAGCTTCACACGTCCTGGTTTATACTGAAGTTTGCAGGCCGACGCATGCTGCTCACGGTGCTAGAACAGTCGAACCAATCTCAAATTTGGCCGAGTAGGCAGAACACAGTCCAGTAATAAACCAAGAAAGCCCATGTAAGTCGAGAGGCCCATGCTCACCTAACCCACTAATCTGAAGTCATCTCTCGTCGCCACTCGCCTCCACTATCGAAATACACGACGAGGAAGGAGACGAAAAAAAAAAATCCGGTTCGGCAATGGCGCAGATTATCGACGGCAAGGCCATCGCCGCCGACGTCCGCCGCGAGGTCGCGGCCGAGGTTTCCAGGCTCACCTCGACACACGGCCTCGTAAGCGCTTTCACCACTCCTCCCGGGCTTGGGTGGGTTCTTGGATCGGAACTCGGTGAGTGAAGCAGCGCTATGTATCTCTTGCTCGCAGGTGCCCGGGCTGGCGGTGGTGATCGTTGGGAGCAGGAAGGACTCGCAGACCTGTTGCCTCTACTTGTATGAGCCCGTTATGCGTTGGGTATGCTGTTGTAATATGTGGTCTGTCACAATCTTTGTAACCATTAATGGACGAGCTTTGGCCCGACGCTATATATCAATGAATTCAGGTGGGGATTCTCTCCCCGTGACCGTTAAAAAAAAGTTTTGCGCAGATTATAGGTGGAGACAATTAAGATATGGATCCGCAGGTTTAGCAAATGATGTGGTAAAATGAACTTTAGTGTCACCGCCAAAAAAAATTAACAAAGGAGCTTTAGTGGATGGCTTCTCACAAAATTGATGGTCCTTTGACTACGCAACTTCCACTAGGGCTCAGTGAAACTGATACCCAAGGCTAAATGGAGAATATAGGCGACATACATCCGACGGCCACAAATTCGATTGCAAACACGAAATAAAATAGCTAATGTCATACAGGAATTGCAAAAAATAACGTGAAGCTTCACACGTCCTGATTTCCACCGAAGTTTGCAGGCCGACGCATGCTGCTCACGGTGCTAGAACAGTCGGACCAATCTCAAATTAGGCCGAGTAGGCAGAACACAGTCCAGTAATAAACCAAAAAAGCCCATGTAAGTCGAGTGGCCCGTGCTCACCTAACCCACTAATCTGAAGTCATCTCTCGTCGCCACTCGCCTCCACTATCGAAATACACGACGAGGAAGGAGACGAAAAAAAAAAATCCGGTTCGGCAATGGCGCAGATTATCGACGGCAAGGCCATCGCCGCCGACGTCCGCCGCGAGGTCGCGGCCGAGGTTTCCAGGCTCACCTCGACACACGGCCTCGTAAGCGCTTTCACCACTCCTCCCGGGCTTGGGTGGGTTCTTGGATCGGAACTCGGTGAGTGAAGCAGCGCTATGTATCTCTTGCTCGCAGGTGCCCGGGCTGGCGGTGGTGATCGTTGGGAGCAGGAAGGACTCGCAGACCTACGTGTCGATGAAGCGCAAGGCCTGCGCCGAGGTCGGCATCCGCTCCATCGACGTCGACCTCCCCGAGGACATCTCCGAGATCGCTCTAGTCGCCGAGGTCCACCGCCTAAACGCCGACCCCGCCGTGCACGGTACGGCCTCCCTTTCTCTCCCTTATCTGCACGAATCAGACGATGTAATGGTCACCTGGGTTCATCAGTTGTCAGGCTTAGAAAAGCCAGTCTTCTTGGGCTGTCAATTGATAGTTTTTTTTTCCGATCAATCTGTCAATTGATATAGTCATCGGTGAGTATCTACAATAGATGGATCGTGAATGTAAAGATGGTTAGATTCCATGTGATTGGGACTGTATCAGATGTTCACTTATAGTCCCTGGTGATTGTGCTGACATCATTCTTTTACGGGCCGGGATATGCTAGGCTCCAGATTTGCAATTGGGTTGACCTGAATATTGCTGCTGTCGACTCTACTCATTTCCTGTTCCTTATCTGAAATCGGTATCCTTTTGTGGACCTAGCGCCTTATGATGTGCTGGACCTGAAAAGAGATGCCGGTAACAGTAGATCGTCGATAACAGTAGACTCCATTCACAATAACAGTAGACCCAGGGGATGCACATTCCAGGTTTGATTCCTGTTTTGCTTGAGATGTTGAATTTCAGAGCTGCCACTTAGCTAGAATCTGGAGCTTGTGTTGCTCAAACGAGGGACACATAACTAGAGTCTAACGCCACCTTAAAATCCCTTTTCTTTGTTTGATGTGTTGCCTAGCTGGTAATCCTGAGATAATTTTATCTATGGGCTTGCTAAATGTGTATATTGTGATATCATTCTGATAAAATTTAGGTGATTTTGTTTGTGCGGAAGCATTTCAATTCAACCATGTAGACATAATGCATAGCATTGCATTGGATGCGAATGAGAAGCTATATCTCAAAATACTTGCTGATGCTATGGGTGAAACAGGGCTGATTTGGTTTTATTGATGACGAGCTCCATCTTTATCTCAAAATTCATGTTCATTATGAGCAGAAATACTGGTTATCTGATTACAAAATTCTGAGACATTCACATGCTTCTATACCAGGTATCCTCGTCCAGCTTCCATTGCCTAAGCATATCAATGAAGAGAAGATATTGAACGAGATCAGTATTGAGAAAGATGTTGATGGGTTTCATCCTCTTAATATTGGCAAGCTTGCAATGAAGGGAAGAGAACCCCTGTTCCTTCCATGTACACCAAAGGTAGTGAAGCAATTGACATACCATTCTCATCCCTATAATAGAACATGTTCAGCTACTATTTGGCATCAAGTGTTTAACCCCATTGTCTGTGCTGCTTTGAAGGGATGCATGGAGCTCTTGTCGCGGAGCGGAATTACTGTTAAAGGGAAACGGGCAGTTGTGGTTGGCCGCAGCAACATTGTTGGGCTACCTGTATCCCTGCTTCTTCTGAAGGCAGATGCCACCGTATCTATTGTGCACTCACGGACCCCTGATCCAGAAAGCATTGTCCGCGAGGCTGATATAGTCATTGCTGCAGCTGGGCAGGCTATGATGGTACAAGGCTCTGCTGCAACAGATTCTCACACAAAGGAGACTCGATTAAACCAGGCGCTGCTGTTATTGATGTTGGGACGAATTCTGTTGATGATCCTACCAGGAAATCTGGTTACCGGCTCGTCGGCGATGTGGATTTCGCTGAGGTTAGTAAGGTCGCTGGTTACGTGACTCCAGTCCCGGGAGGTGTCGGCCCGATGACGGTGGCGATGCTGCTGAAGAACACGGTGGATGGCGCAAAGCGGGGGATAGTTGAGTAGAATTTTCATCTCATTCTCATGTGCTGTACAATTTGTGGCCGACTCGAGTGTATTCTTGTAACATTTTATTTCCCGTTTGGTCCCTTGTCAGTAATAAGTCAAGCAGTATACAATACTAGCCAAGATCCTGTCTGCGAAATACAAAAACTAGTAAGTGGTGGCTATGATGCTGTTCTGAATCGCAGCATAGAATAAAATACAATTTTGTCAGCTTACAGCGATTCAGAACTTTCTACGAATGAGCCTCTCTTTTGAAGATGGATAAATAATGCATGTCCGTTCAGAAATAGTTGAAGCCCAGTTCAGAACAATATATAATTCAGTGATTTGAGTGGGTATAGAAATCGGCTCAACATGCCAAGCCAATTCGAAAGCTCCCATCAGTTATGGTGCAATGCTGTTTTCTCAAATGGCATCACCCCACCAAGATTTATCTGCTATCAATGCACTCGACAACTCAAACATGTTTTTGGTATTTTGCTGATTATTTTCCTAGGGTCTACCTAATCTATTCTTCCGCTCCTGAACATTTTCCCCCTTGGAACATCCTCGTCCTGGTGAGCTTTAAGGTGCTTCAATTTCACAATCCCTTTCACTCTCGGTGCCACCAACCAGCACCATCCACGGGATGCGTGATTGCAATGCATTATTAATGTGGTTCAACACCCTACTAGCAAGCTTGGAGCTTGAACTCTGCCTTTATCCCAGCATTCCACAGTTCACTCACGAGCTCAGCGGACAGTGCACGGTCCTTCCCGAGAATCGACACCAACACCTTTGTCTCAGTAGGTCGGATACTCTGCAATCAAAGACCATTTTCTCTGTTTCCATGCGGTCTCTGTGTGCTCGCTCGCCATGCCAGAATCGGCGCCACGGCCCCAGAGCACGGACGCGGCGCCTCCGGCAGAAATCGAGAACTGAAGAAGAACATATCTGGCACAATTGGTTTGAGCCTGCTGGGCTCAAAGCCTAAAACATCATCATAGATTTCAGTTAGTTGCACAGTCTCACCTATTTGATCCCAGTCCTTGTAGCGAATTCGTTGCAATTGTGAAGTTTCCAAAACGCTGAAAATACATTTACGTCACTCTTGAAGAACATTAACCAATCCTTAGGATTCGATTTTTTTTCCCTTCAATTTTTTCTCTTGAGTTGAGTCGATTTATTCATTCTACCTTTGAAAAGTATCCTCCTTTATTCAGCAATCTAGTGGCCTTATGTTTTATGGGTAACTCCAGCCTACTTTCTAATCTTGTGCAAAGGATCAGGCTCACATTCAAATTTTTATTCTTTTTTCTATTTTCACTTATAAATTGTTTGATAGCTCATTTCTTTTCTTTTTCTTTTGTACAATGTACAATATATAAATAAGCCTCTAGATACAAGGCTGTGTAGAATCGCTGTTTTTTTTATGCTAGCTATATGTGCAGATGAAATGTTTCATTTCACTATCCATGTATTAACATGTTAAGCTGCAATGATGATGAGACTGGTTTTTGTATTTTTTTAGTATATATGATAATTATAATCTGTAAGTAGTAGCAATAAACCATGAATCAGGATGCACCACTTTTAAGGATAGGGTATATTGCTAATACTCCAACATAATATAATAGTATTCTCAAAAAAGTTAGAGGGTTCTATAGTATTGAGTGGGGACATATGCTCCCAATTCCTGGAATTTAGATCCAACCAGTCTCCTTCTGTGACGTGTCTGGAAAGCGAGCAACGACTATGTTTCCTAACGTGGTTATTTTTAACACACGTACACAAATAGATGGAATTTTTATAACGCCTCTTGAAAATATCTTTGGTTTTTGTGGTGTTTTTGAACACACTAAGGGGACAGTCATTAGTGGCGATTTTAGAAGAAGTTTTAAAAAGGTCCATTTGGAGGCATTATAAATGTCATGTGCAATATTTACAGACGTCATTTAGGGCCTGTTTGGCAGGGCTTCGGATTGTGCAGAAAACAGTTTTTGCATTAGATTCTGAGGCAAAACAGATTCTCTAGCTTATTCCGGATTATCTGTTGAAAAAATCTTATCCAGTAAGACCATTTGGCAAAACAGCTTATCCTGATTTTTCTAAAATAAATTGTGCACGCCTTGTATATCATATTGAAATGAAAATAAGTGAAAAAAATAAGTTAAATATAAGTAGATGACTACTAATAAGGAATTGTGCACGCCTTGTGTAGATTACAGTGGTGTGTAATTGGTTCGTAATTCGGACATTTGATTTGTTATCTACAAATTTTTTAAACAAGCATTTGAGTTAAAGTTTTGGTGGGGCCAGGCAAGGATGGAGGAGGAGGAAGAGAATCCGTCAAAAGCTCGTTTTTGCTTCTCTGTTCAAAACAGTAATGGATTCTCAGTCAGTTTTCAATAGAATCCGTTTCTATATTTGGATGTTTGGCAATTTTTAGTGAGAAACAGAAGCAGAATCTGGGCAAGAAGCCCTGGCAAACGCCCCCTTAGAATGCCTTGAGTGGTCTTCTTAGGCAGACCATTGAAGCGCCTTAACACAATTTTGAGACATTTTCACATAAAACGTCTTGTTAAACTGTAAGGCAAACTAAAATCACCTTCATAATAACCATCTCAGTATATCTCACTCACAGCAAGAACTCATTTGAATCACAATCTACACATGAATGTCTCCAAAAGAAAAAAAATAGTATGCAAGTCAAAATTTCTCAGATTGTACTACCCAAAAGTTACAAATCCGAATAAGTCTCCCATAAAAGTTCACATTACAAGTATTTGTAACCATTTCACAGGAGAAGTCGCAATCAGGGTTTGGTTCTTGCTCATAGCTCACATGTCTGGATATTATGGTTCACAGGTTTCGAGTGCTTTAACAAACAATGGCCTAAAATTTGAATTGAATCTTGTCTGCAACTGTTGATAAGAAATATAAATACCATCAATTTTAACTAGGCTTACAATAGAACCAAGTTATGCAATATTGTCACTGCACAACAAAATGTAGCCCAATTAACATGTTCAATGTACAACAGAGATACATACATGCTCACCTTGAAAGAGATGGATACAAGTTCATTTCCCATGTCCCTAATGGTGGGCCTACAATTTTATTAAGCAGAGGAAAACATACGAAGACCTATGTACTCAAGAAAGAACAAAAGTTTGTACACATCAGACATCACCTTCAAATGTATGGATCATTTCTCGCCCATGGAATGCAATGACCAATTGCATTTGACAGCAGGGTGATTTTTCCTTGTGGGTTAGGTAGAAAGGTTGTTTTATTGAACACAAAGTTCACAAGAAGCTCAACACAATTAGGATGTAACTTTCCATCGGCAGCTCTAGACTTGCAAGTAGTTGTCTAGACTGTTGCTTGCCCCATCATGATATCACTATAAAGGGTGACCAATCCAACCTCTATCCCACGCATAACATTTTCGGCATGATATATAGACCGCTAACATTTTCAGCATGATATAGACCGCTAACATTTTCAACATGATAAATGACAGTATCAATATCGAGTAGGAGCATACACACTCACTTGCTGTAATGTGATCCAAGGTGGAACAAAAGACACATAACTGCTCAAACTACCATAACCTTTTCAAAATTTTGTAGTATTCACACCTCAACCTAAATACTACAAAATTTTGGTTTTGAGAGTAAGTTTAAGTTGCCAACCATTTATTTGCGACACCAACATGTTTACCAATCGTCCGTTAGTAATCCTTTGAGATTGTGATGTCCCCGTCTCCGCTCGTGAGTTCGCTGGCACGCGCTGCTGGCCGGCGAATTAATTACGCCATCTGTGACATCACATTATGCACAGCGTGGATGAGAAGCCCGCAGCGTGGAACACTCGTGGATCCGGCTCGGCTTGCGATCCGTCGGGTTTAGTTTTTTTTTTCGCAAGGGGATGCGTCGGGTTTAGTTGATCTCCACTCGCTGGCGAACTGTGTAACCTGCAGTTGCGTAGAGAACACTGTGTGGGGATCCGGCCGTAGTCGAGGCCTTAGATGATCGGTTTCATGCGCCTCGTCACCGAAGGTGATCCACTACCTACTCTCTCTGTTAACAAACTCACCATTCCGTCCATGCGCTTGTTTCTTTATCCAAAAATATCCAATGGGAATGGTCTCGTGATTCCGAGCAAAATTTTTAGGCGCTGTTCCTTCCCTTATCTTTCAAATTGCGTTAGCAGGGATCAAAGCAGGATCTCTGGCTGACTGGCTTTGCGTGACACGAAGGGAAACAATAATTGTACCGGCTCAGAAACCATGATTCGGCAAATCCATGCCAAGCTTGTGCCACATTTTTAAGTGTTTATTATTCCACAGAAAAATATACATTGAGCGTTTGAGCTGGAGTTTTGTAATGAAAGGTAGTAGTAGCTCTCTTGAGTACCAAACCGATCGAGACGCATCCGGACCGTTCGTTCCAGGTCTCCGCGCTCAGTCCAGCCCAACTCTGCTAGCAGCTCCTCCACGCTGCCGAGGGGTACGAGCGGCTGCGAATGCATTCCACCAAACATCGCTTCAAACCATTTAACCAAATCGACTATGGATAGTAGGAATATGTTGCAGTCTTAATGATGCTATCACTTCAGCAATCAAACATTCATTTAATTTGGAAATAGTTCCTTTTTGTTTAGTGAAGTGCCATTATTCTTTTTGTAAGTACTACTAAAACTACTTGCCAAATAGGTCACCAGAAAACTGTTATCTCGATGTAATTCATATTAAATGTAGGAAGGTAATTCAAATAAGAACTGTAAGATTTGTTTCCTCAGATACCGGCGATGCAAAACAATCTTTTGAGCATTGTTCTGTTGAGTTTTCATTGAATAAAATCTATGCATACTTGAACTCTCCATTATCTAGTACAATCATTGTCCAACTCTTGACTGAACCAAAGCTGAAAGTGATTCTGGAACTTTTGTAAAGGCTTATGATGTCTCATAGGCTCATGTTGCATTGCTTCTGAGGTTTCCCTGGCATCAGCACAACTTATGTTGCCAACTTTTCAAAATGTTTGAATTCTTCATCCATCAAATCTGAAGGACAGAATTTCTTGCGCAGTTCACAAATAAAATAATGTCATATGTCCGTGTTGTTCCATAACTAAACTGAAATCATACATATGTGTTTGGCATGCATGGCTCTAGCTTCAGAAATTTTTGTGGAGTTTTTGGAGCTTCTCATAGCTAGCTCTATAAATTCATGGAACAAGAGCTGTAAATAAATTAAGAATCTCTTGTTGAGTCATTTTCTTTTTGTTTGAGATTATAACTAATAAACTAAATTACTTTAATCTATTTTACGAACTCTTGCTCCTGCATATGGACCTCAGAGCTAGAGCCATGTCAAACAAGCCTTAAGCTTAATACTATTAGACTAATCCACTTCATGCATATAATTAATTAGCTTGCTCTAGAGATCGATGTGCGTGCAGCCTTTAATCCTCTAGCTAGAAATCCGAGTCTCCATGCTAAATTGAGTCCTCGCACCATGAACTCTCTACATTGTACTGCTACTGTGGCGAAAATCAGCTCGCGCGTCAGTGGTGGCCAAAAAGCTCTCCGCATGCAACCAAGCAACGACTATTTTTCTGTAGCCGCCTCCGTCGTGGTGTGCCAAACACGCCCAAGATTGAAAGTTATACTAGTTTAATACGGGTGGTCCGTACAATAAGTATCACAGTAGGAGCGCGGCAGGTCCGCGCTGTGTTTCTAGTAGCGAAAATCCGGTTACACGAGACTGGGGGAAAATCCGGTTCGGCAATGGCGCAGATCATCGACGGCAAGGCCATCGCCGCCGACGTCCGCCGCCAGCTCGCGGCAGAGGTCTCCAGGCTCACCTCCACCCACGGCCTCGTAAGCGTTTCCACCACCACTCCTCTTCCTCCTCCCCGGCTTGCATTGGTTGGGTTCTTGGATCGTACTAGGCGCTTAAAATAATTACACTGTTTAATTCGATCTCTTGCTCACATCACAGGTGCCCGGACTGGCGGTGGTGATCGTGGGGAGCAGTAAGGACTCGCTGAAGTACGTGGCGATGAAGCGCAAGGCCTGCGCCGAGGTCGGCATCCGCTTCGTCCTCGTTGACCTCCCCGAGGACATCTCCGAGATCGCGCTCGTCGCCGAGGTCCACCGCGTCTCCGCGCTCAGTCCAGCCCAACTCTGCTAGCAGCTCCTCCACGCTGCCGAGGGGTACGAGCGGCTGCGAATGCATTCCACCAAACATCGCTTCAAACCATTTAACCAAATCGACTATGGATAGTAGGAATATGTTGCAGTCTTAATGATGCTATCACTTCAGCAATCAAACATTCATTTAATTTGGAAATAGTTCCTTTTTGTTTAGTGAAGTGCCATTATTCTTTTTGTAAGTACTACTAAAACTACTTGCCAAATAGGTCACCAGAAAACTGTTATCTCGATGTAATTCATATTAAATGTAGGAAGGTAATTCAAATAAGAACTGTAAGATTTGTTTCCTCAGATACCGGCGATGCAAAACAATCTTTTGAGCATTGTTCTGTTGAGTTTTCATTGAATAAAATCTATGCATACTTGAACTCTCCATTATCTAGTACAATCATTGTCCAACTCTTGACTGAACCAAAGCTGAAAGTGATTCTGGAACTTTTGTAAAGGCTTATGATGTCTCATAGGCTCATGTTGCATTGCTTCTGAGGTTTCCCTGGCATCAGCACAACTTATGTTGCCAACTTTTCAAAATGTTTGAATTCTTCATCCATCAAATCTGAAGGACAGAATTTCTTGCGCAGTTCACAAATAAAATAATGTCATATGTCCGTGTTGTTCCATAACTAAACTGAAATCATACATATGTGTTTGGCATGCATGGCTCTAGCTTCAGAAATTTTTGTGGAGTTTTTGGAGCTTCTCATAGCTAGCTCTATAAATTCATGGAACAAGAGCTGTAAATAAATTAAGAATCTCTTGTTGAGTCATTTTCTTTTTGTTTGAGATTATAACTAATAAACTAAATTACTTTAATCTATTTTACGAACTCTTGCTCCTGCATATGGACCTCAGAGCTAGAGCCATGTCAAACAAGCCTTAAGCTTAATACTATTAGACTAATCCACTTCATGCATATAATTAATTAGCTTGCTCTAGAGATCGATGTGCGTGCAGCCTTTAATCCTCTAGCTAGAAATCCGAGTCTCCATGCTAAATTGAGTCCTCGCACCATGAACTCTCTACATTGTACTGCTACTGTGGCGAAAATCAGCTCGCGCGTCAGTGGTGGCCAAAAAGCTCTCCGCATGCAACCAAGCAACGACTATTTTTCTGTAGCCGCCTCCGTCGTGGTGTGCCAAACACGCCCAAGATTGAAAGTTATACTAGTTTAATACGGGTGGTCCGTACAATAAGTATCACAGTAGGAGCGCGGCAGGTCCGCGCTGTGTTTCTAGTAGCGAAAATCCGGTTACACGAGACTGGGGGAAAATCCGGTTCGGCAATGGCGCAGATCATCGACGGCAAGGCCATCGCCGCCGACGTCCGCCGCCAGCTCGCGGCAGAGGTCTCCAGGCTCACCTCCACCCACGGCCTCGTAAGCGTTTCCACCACCACTCCTCTTCCTCCTCCCCGGCTTGCATTGGTTGGGTTCTTGGATCGTACTAGGCGCTTAAAATAATTACACTGTTTAATTCGATCTCTTGCTCACATCACAGGTGCCCGGACTGGCGGTGGTGATCGTGGGGAGCAGTAAGGACTCGCTGAAGTACGTGGCGATGAAGCGCAAGGCCTGCGCCGAGGTCGGCATCCGCTTCGTCCTCGTTGACCTCCCCGAGGACATCTCCGAGATCGCGCTCGTCGCCGAGGTCCACCGCCTCAATGCCGACCCCACCGTGCACGGTACAGCCTCCCTTTCCCTCCCTTGTTCTGCAGGAATCAGACGAGGCAATGGTCACTGGTCACGCGCGTGGCCACTGGCCGAGGCGAGGCGGAGCCCGTGCTATGCGAAAGGAAATGCAATCCTCTGTTAGAGACGCTGCGCGGGAGGAAGAAAACGCAGAACACTGTACGTGCAGAGACTCTCCTCGTTGGAGTCCGTCTTAGAAAAGCCAGTCCAACGCACGACTTCGTTCACGGTGTAGCCTCAGGCCTCAGCAAAAAGAAACTGTCCACGAAGGCAAATGATCTTTCAACGCAACCCACCACTGCTTCTTCATTTCTGGCCGGGTCCCAGCACTTCGTCCTCCTCTGCTTCGTTTCTTTTTTTTTTTTAAGATAATAGAACAAGAGTTCCCGCCTCTAGTCTGCTTCGTTTCTTTCCCATTCTCTCTCACCTCATTGCTTTCCGTCTTTTGAGGGTCTCCTGTTCTACCACAACGTTAGCTCAAGCGAGTGCCTTGGCTTTTCGTCACATCAAGCTATTGTGAAAGACGGAGATTGTGCCTTGACTTGTACTTACTTACTTGGAGATTGTGATGTTACTATTTGGCGGCGATCCGGTAGCGTCCAGATTTGGGGTAACTTGATTCGGCTATTGTTGAGTCTACTCATTTCGAGCAATTCTAAAAATAGTAATATGATGAGGGTGGCTTTGGCCAAACCCTAGGCCCCGCCACCGCCGCCAGGGCGGGTCGCGATGTGTTACTCCCTCCATTCTTTTTTTGTTATTGTTGTTTCAGACAAGCTTTGTAGTTCATTTCTAGTTATTTCTGTTGTCTGAAACGACATCAATAAAAGAATGGAGAGAGTACCTAGCTGATGATCCTGATGACTTTTGTCTGGGGGCTTGCTAAACGTGTACTATGGTGTTTTCTCATTCTGATAGAATTTAGATGATTAGCTGAAGCGCTTAAATTCAGCCACATGTAGAGATAAATCATTGCATTATGTCAAATGCTAATGAAAAGCTTTATCTCAAACCACTTGCTGGTGCTAGTACGAAACAGGGCTGCTTTTGTTTGATTGATGAGGAACTGTAGCTTTGTCTCGAAAAACATGTTCTTTTTTTATGAGCAGAAATACTGCTTATTTGATTACAAAATTCTGAGATATTCAAATCCTTGTACAGTATGAAGGGAACATAAATGACGGGAACTCTAGCTTTGACTGAATGACAATATGTGCTTTGATGCCAGGTATCCTCGCCCAGCTTCCATTGCCTAAGCGTCTCAATGAAGAGAAGATATTGAACGAGATCAGCATTGAGAAAGATGTTGATGGATTTCATCCTCTAAATATTGGCAAGCTTGCAATGAAAGGAAGAGAACCACTGTTCCTCCCATGTACAAAGGTATTGAAGCAATTGGCACACTGTTGTCGTCCCTACAATAGAACAAGTAATTCAGCTACTATTAAGCAAGCAAATTTTTAGCCTCATTGCCTGTTGGCTGTTCCCCTTTGAAGGGATGCCTGGAGCTCTTGTCACGGAGTGGAATTACTGTTAAAGGGAAACGAGCAGTTGTGGTTGGCCGCAGCAACATTGTTGGGCTACCCGTATCCCTGCTTCTGAGGGCAGATGCCACCGTATCCATTGTGCACTCACGGACCCCTGACCCAGAAAGCATTGTTCGCGAGGCTGATATAGTCATTGCAGCAGCAGGGCAGGCTATGATGGTACGAGGCACTGCTGCAATAGATTCTCAGTGTCCTTCGATTCATTACCAAGTGCTAACTTGTTTCCTTGGTTGTCAGATCAAAGGAGACTGGATCAAACCAGGAGCTGTTGTTCTTGATGTTGGGATGAATTCTGTTGATGATCCTACCAGGAAGTCCGGTTACCGGCTCGTCGGAGATGTGGATTTCGCGGAGGTTAGTAAGGTCGCCGGTTACGTGACTCCAGTCCCAGGAGGCGTCGGCCCGATGACGGTAGCGATGCTGCTGAAGAACACGGTGGATGGCGCAAAGCGTGTGATAGTCGAGTAGAATTTTCATCTCATTCTCATGTGCTGTACAAATTGTAATGCGAATGTGGTCGACTCGAGTGTATTCATGTAACATTTATTTTCCCGTTTGGTTACTTGTCAGGAATAAGTGAAGCAGTAGACAATAGCCAACATCCTGTCTGAGAAATACAATAAATAGTAATTGGTGGCCATGATGCTGTTCTGAATCGCAGCATAGAATAAAATACAATTTTGTCAGCTCACAACGATTCAGAACTTTCTACGAATGAGCTTCTCTTTTGAGGGGAGAATTGTAGTGCAAACGAAACATTGAGTGCCATGGTGCAAACAAACTCTCCGGTTCGTTGGATCATGATCCAACCGTCCAGAATGAGAATGAGGGTTCCCCACGATTCACATATGTCATAACTATTTTCCCTCTTTACACGAAAATGTCCCTACCTGCTGCACGGGTCTACCCCTTCCTCTGATCTTTTCTTCTCGTTCTTTCACGCAGCCACACAACCGAAGAGCCGTGGAAACGAAGACGACGGCCACGGAAGAAGGGACCGAGGAAACAGAACTTTGATCGGAATGAAGGTGTCGCGTGCCGCTGTGGTCGCCGGTCCCAGGGCCGCTTCCCTGATGAGTGTATTTCCGTGCGACCAGGCGTCCCATCCCATCCGGCCGTGCCCTTCCGCGTCCAGTACGCCGATGCTGGCCACGCCGCCCGCGGCCACATCAACGCCAAAAACGTTCGCGGCCGCGTCGTCCCTGCCTGCGTATGTACCACTGTACCAGCGTACTGGAGAATTGAGAAACTCAAACGAGCTGACAGTTTCACAACTGAAGAATGCATCCGGACTTAGTTCTTCCATCCATCGTGAGAAAAAATGAGCATACATGAACGCATCAGCACAACAATATCTCGTCACTCAATTCAATCAAATGCACAAAATGAACTTATTCTAGTCCAAAAGAGCAACAATCCGTTTTACATTTCTCCATGGAAAGCAAAAACGAAACTCGTGCTTGCAGTGAAATCCTTACACGCTTTACATGCTTTAGTCAACGAAAATTCACAAACAATAGCTACCCTACCCCAAGAAAATTGCAGCACATGCTGGTACGCTTCAAGTTCAGAATGGAACAACGCATGTAATTCAGTGATTTGAGTGGGTCTCAAAATCCGCTCAACATGCCAAGCCAATTCGAAAGCTCCCACCAGTTACATCAAAATGGTGCAACGCTGTTTTCTCAAGTGGCATCACCCCACTAATAAATATGGGTGACAAATAATCTAATATCAATGCACTCCACACCTCAAACATGTTTCTGGTGTTTTGGTGATTATTTTCCTAGGGTCTACCTAATCTGTTCTTCAGCTCCTGAACAAAATTTTCCCTTGGAACATCCTCGTCCTGGCGGGCTTTAAGGTCCTTCAATTTCACAACCCCTTTCTCAATCTCGGTGCCACCAACCAGCACCATCCACGGGATGCGTGATTGCACTGCATAATTAGTGTGATTCTGCATCCTAGTAGTGAGCTTGAACTCTGCCTTTATCCCAGCATTCCACAGTTCACTCACGAGCTCAGCGGCCAGGGTAAGGTCCTTCCCGAGAATCGACACCAACACCTCTGTCTCAGTAGGGCGGATACTCTGCAATCAAAGACCATTTTCTCTGTTACCACAAGTCCTCTTGAAGTTTAAAATGGTAAACATCGGGCTTACCTCATCTTTTTCATTCTCCTGTTGCTCCATGATTGCAAATACTCTTTCAATTCCAAGGCTGACACCAACAGCAGGAACTTGCTTCCCACTAAACATGCCAACAAGGTTGTCGTACCGACCACCAGCTGCAATGGAGCCAACCTATAGCAAAATATGGTTAGTACAGGAATCGGCAGAAGAGTCTCAGCAGATAATAAGTAATACAATGACATATTTCTCAATTCTGATATCAATAAATCGTGATTGCACTGCATAATTAATGTGATTCTGCATCCTAGTAGTGAGCTTGAACTCTGCCTTTATCCCAGCATTCCACAGTTCACTCACGAGCTCAGCGGCCAGGGTAAGGTCCTTCCCGAGAATCGACACCAACACCTCTGTCTCAGTAGGGCGGATACTCTGCAATCAAAGACCATTTTCTCTGTTACCACAAGTCCTCTTGAAGTTTAAAATGGTAAACATCGGGCTTACCTCATCTTTTTCATTCTCCTGTTGCTCCATGATTGCAAATACTCTTTCAATTCCAAGGCTGACACCAACAGCAGGAACTTGCTTCCCACTAAACATGCCAACAAGGTTGTCGTACCGACCACCAGCTGCAATGGAGCCAACCTATAGCAAAATATGGTTAGTACAGGAATCGGCAGAAGAGTCTCAGCAGATAATAAGTAATACAATGACATATTTCTCAATTCTGATATCAATAAATCAGCAAGGTCTTTGGTGTATGAATATGCTTTTAGACTCATAAGTCAGGCATAATTCAGTTGCAACACACGCCAATTTCTAAGATTTTCAGGGCCTTTTAATGATTTGTTTTTCTTGGAGATAACACTAACAAACTAAAAAGTGATTTGCAAAGTAGGAAAACATGTCTAACCTGTGTGGTGCCCTTGAACACAGCTTCATATATAACACCAGTGTAGTAATCAAGGCCTCTAGCCAGGCTCAAATCAAAAACTATCTTGTCTATTGCATTTGCTTTCTCCAGAGCTTGGAATAGTATGTCCAGCTCCTTCAGTGCAACAACAGACCCTCCGTTCTCCATAAACTTGCTACCCTCCTTTTTCAACTCCTCCAGAACTTCCAATGGGTGTCCTCTGGTCTTCACTAAATTGCCAATGGCATCTGCAGTTTCATCTGAGATACCTTTCTCGTCCACCTAATTCAACAGAGAGAAGCATAAGACCTATTAAAAATATTTCCACATATTATAAAATAAACAACTGAGAGTTTCTTAGCTGAAACCAAAATAGGTAGTTCAGATGCTTACCAGTTCTTCTT
>LAPY01000467.1:61361-76393 GCA_000970635.1 Eragrostis tef | reverse complement strand
CAAAAGGGGGGGGGGGGGGGGGGGGGGGACAAAAACAAAAACAACTTGCCATAAGGTGCATTGCAACGTTACTGGTAACTTTGGTCGCACGACATTCAACTAGAAGGTAAAAAAATTTATACAAGTTACACCCAATTCTCAATGTTCCTATGGAGAGAGCTTCGGAAAGGTACCCATGACCAACCTGGTCTATCATAGTTCAGCCATATAATTCTTAGTAGAAAAAGACAGCTAAATGTATCAACCGATACAGAGCCTGGGATATAAGTAATATATTCCCTTTTCTAAAAATAAAAAAAAAGTAGAAAAAGACAGCAGGTCATGTGGCATCCCATAGTTTCCAGCCTACTCAAAGCTGAAGCCTGTGAAAAATGCAGAGTCACAAATAAGTTATTCGTGAGAAAAAACAGTCTAATTACTTGATAAAGGGAACAAGAAAACTGGAAGAGTTCAGTCAGTTGGAGATTTCACATCAGTTGACCTACATGCATCTTAGTCTGATTATATCAAGGAAAACTCTACACGTACAAACATTCTATTACGAAGCCTCTACGAAGGAGAATTCGTCTGCAGTTGTTTGGGTCCCTCCCTTTTCTACCAAAGGAGGAAGGATGATGAGAGAAGACTGGGCAGTCATGTAGAACTCGAGGACCTTGCTGGTGAACATAGGATTTTCCTAGGCCCCGCTGCGTGGAGACGGGCAGAACTGCTCTTCGTACCAGCTTCGTAGGCTTTTTCTTCGTACGCATAGCAGGGCCCTTATATCAATGTTTCTGTATTCTATACGAAGGCAGAACTTGTGCTGATTAAAATTTTCGAATATTTAATTATGTGCTAAGTAGTTTTTCTAACTTTGGTATCTAAGCATTCCCACATATCAGTAACAAGAATGCATCTGTCTAGGCAGCGGACCAGTGTTTTCTCGTTAGATCAGAGCTTGAAGATTCTAAACAAAAATTATTGGTTTCTATTCATGTTAATGGTAAAGCAGTGGCCAAATAGGGCAAAATAACCCGGACATGGGGATGATAATGACGGCAATGTTTCAGAACACAGGACAAGTATAAAGACGAAAAATTAAACAAACATTTAACGTATCAGACTACGTGTTCCCGCGCCTATAATGGAAAAGGCAGAACACCTGCCACCTTCCCATCTAAAAAATGGACTACATGTTTCCAAATTTGTGATAATAAAAATTTCATAGGTGACGGTAAATCAAAAGATAAACTTTTTTTGTTTTGTGATTAAAGATAAATTGACAATACAAGGAACGTATAAAAAGTAAATTATGACAAAGAAGAAAATTTATGCAGACCCCAAAGCAACAAAGAGAAGATTACAATAAAAGGTAATATGTAATGGCACCATGGTATGTTTTACGTATAAAATATACTCTGTTCTAGAATTGCTGACTGAGACAAAGAAAACAAGAACAAAAAATACTACACTCCTTGTCTAGAATATTAAAATGGAGGGAGTAATTACAAAATATATATAACTCTTGGGAGTGCCTACATAAAAATACATATTACCTTTTATGTGTGTGTGGGCGCGCGCATGCGCGCGTGTGTGTGCGTGCGTGTGTGTGTGCGTGCGTGTGTGTGCGGGTTGTGTGGAAAAATAGGTAAGGTAACTATTAAAGCAGAAAATATAAGGCAAGAGAAGAGAAAACATATATAGTCTATAAGGCAAGAAGAGCTCACGAGGATCTGGAAGCGAAACATACCTGATCTGGTCCCGTGGCTCGTCCGCTGCGCTTGCACGTTGCAGGCCTCGCAGTGTGGCGTTGTATGCAAGAAACTGTGTGAGGGCTCGCTGTAGCGCTGCCTCAGACAAAGCTGTTGGGAGCTCGCCGTCGCTAGCCACCTCTTTCTCTTGTGATTCGGCGCGCATGTGACCTCAGCGGGCTAAGGCCTAGGAAAACAATTTCGGTGAAATTTCACTGAAATTTCTGAAATTTCGGTTCTGTCGGTGGGGCCCGAAAAGAAAAACGTTTCGGCCAAAAATTTCAGCCAATTTTGGCTTGGCGCGCGCGGCAGCCCGCCATCGACCCAAGTTCCCGCCCAGCAGGACCAGCGCTCCCTTTACCTCCCCCCAAATCCCTAAATCGACTCATTTTCCCCATCGAAACAGAAGTTGCGGCGACGACACGCCGCAGCGGCTCACGCCCACGCCGTCGCCCTCGACCTCCAGCCAGCAGCTCGCCCATCTCTTCTCCATCCCTACGCCCTCATCCTCGATCTCCTGCCAAGTGCCAACCAGCAGTCCGGCCTCAAGCAGGAAGCTGCAGCGTGAGGGAAGCTGGCCGTGAGGTGAAACAGAGGAGCCACGATGCTGAGCGAGGAGGAGCGCCAACGCCGGGCCAAGGAGAAGGGAAAGGAGAAAGCTGGTGGTGCTGGAGCAGGAGGGCCATCTAGCGGCGCTGGCGGCAGCGGTGTGTCCAGAGGCGTCGGCGTCGACGGTGGTTTATCCAGCGGCGCCGGCGATAGTACGACATTCCCAACTGTTGTTACAAAGTCAGGTGAGCAATCTATTGTTAAACAAGATATGCATCGATTGTACATTAGTACAGGTAGCGTTAATTGTGTTCTCTGCTAAATCATTGAATAAAACATGTTTCTTTATGCTTTATATTTGGTCTGTACCACTGCAATTATAATTTAACTACTTGTTATTGAGGATTTGCAATTTTGCATATTGGCTCTAGATACATTAGATTTCTGTTGTTAGTATTACAATAGATTGATTGTAGTAGCATTTTGACTGCTATCATGCTTCATATTTGTATCAATATACAAAACTGGGCAGAAAAAATATTAGTGGAGTAGATGCTTATAAATATTTCTGTTGTTTTGTTGAATTTTAGGGAGAACGGTACGGCTACGAGGACCCATTGATAAACCATGGACCCATGGCCAGAGATGGAAAACTCAAGGTTTCATGTGCAGTTATTGTCCTGTTGCAAGGGATAGTGGAGGTGCAACCCGTTTGAGGAATCATCTAGCTGGAGTGGCAGGAGATGTGGTCTCATGCTCAAATGTGCCGCGTAATGTCAGAGATATAATGCTGAATTTGGTGGCATCAGGGAAACGAAAAAAGATGGATATTAGGGAGCATCGTCTGTATGTGGAAAAGGCAATTATGGATGAAACTTATGGTGCCGCGAGAAGGGCTAACATTCCTTTAGATGAAGCGGGCCAGATTCAGATGGCAATAAGAGAATCCCTCAGGGATATTGGCTTCCAAGGTTGTAGCAGCTCACCACCTTTCAATAGAACAAGTGGTATGTCTCCACCTTTCAATAGGGCAAATGGTAGCTCACCACCTTTCAATAGGGCAAGTGGCAGTGGCAGTTGCTCAGGTAATCAAACTAAAATGGACAGGTTCTATCGAAGTCCAAGTGTGTCAAAAGCTCTCTTTGATATAGATTTGGCTCGTAGTTTGTCCCCCTCACAGCCTAGGGTGGACATCATGCTTCAAGGAGATGCAGCAATAAGGCTTGGAAAAGCTTTAGCAAAGTGGTTCCATGCTAATGATATACCTGGAAGGAAAGCAGATTGCCCATACTTCCGAGCAGCCATCAGGTTAGCACAACAGCTTGGTGAAGTTACTATTCCATGGGGAAGAAAAATAGATGGTCCATACCTAAATATGAACTATGAAGATCTGCAGGCTCACATGGCTGATTTCAAGGCAAATTGGGCTCAATTTGGAGTTACCATCATGTGCGATTCTTGGACTGGACCTACCATGATGTGTATTATTAATTTCATGGTGTTCTGCAACGGGCAAATGTTCTTTCACAAGTCTGTAAATGCAACTGGCCATGCCCAAAATGCAGAATTCATTTATGATTGTATCAAAGAGGTGATTGTTGAGGAAATTGGAGAACAATTTGTTGTCCAGCTTGTGACTGACAATGGTTCTAACTACAAGAAAGCATGTCAAAAACTCGCCAATGAGTTTTCACATATTACTTGGCAACCATGTGCAGCTCATACAATCAACTTGATGCTGAAAGACATAGGACGTTTTGATGAGGTTGCAGAGGTAGTGGATAGTGCAAAGAGAATATGTAGGTTTTTCTACAACCACAACAGGTAACTCTCTTTTTTTCTTTATACATGTGGCGCCCAATACAATTGTTACATATATATTAATTCATGTCTTGTTTTCCTTTCAGGCTACATGCTATGATGAGAGAAAAGATAGGTGGAGAGCTCATTCGCTGGAATGCCACTAGGTTTGGCACAGTTTTTATGTTCTTGCAGAGCTTTTGGGACAAGCAAGATAAGTTCCAAGCTTGGATGATATCTAGTGAGTGGTAGACTAATATTCGATATTGTAGGTGCTGCTGGGAAACAAACATCACTTCGTCCGAGATCAACTAGAAAAAAAAGGAAGGCAACTACCCTCAAAAGTGTCTATGAACTTTAAAAGGTTAGATAACATCTCATCCACCAGCTCATTTGTAAGCATTGCATTGTGATTTGAATTTATGGCGACCTTGAACATTGTCAATTGTAAAAATTTGTAGTGATTCAAGCATTCTGGAAGATGTGGCTGTGGCACCCTTCAGCTTGTTTTGTTGGTTCTGAAGTGAAATGGCTGTATTTTGTTGTGGTGTAGCTGCTCATTTGACACCGCTGTTCCTAATGCGATTGAAAATTTCAATCTGTAATATTTGGGACTGTTTACTATCCATGGACATTGCTATGTTAGTTGGGACATTGCATTCAGGACATTAATGTTGTATTTGGCACCAAATATATGCCTAACGTGCTATAAACTAGTGAAATATTTCTCTTGTTGATTCATTTTGTATACAACTGTGATGTTCAATGATTTGTGACAGTTTCTAGTAAATTTCTGACAAAATTTTTCAAAATTTTTAAATTTGTTTGAATTTGATTCTGAAATTCCCGAAATTTCTGAAATTTCGTATTTTCCGGCAACCTCCGAAATTTTTCATCTTCCGAAATTGTTTTCCTAGGCTAAGGCTCCGCACACAAGCCACCGCCGACAGGGCGCCGCTCCAGCTGCATGCGCGCTCTGTCGAAGGAGCTCAGCCTTAGAGCGCAATTGTTCGCCGTCACTCAGGCCGCGCCACTCAGTGTCACTTGGCTGCGCCGCCGCTCTATTTTCTTGCGGGCAAGAAATGAGGATGGGACTAGGGTTTCGGTGTGGCCCGGAGTTTGTTCCGCACTCAGGGTTTGAGAACGGTCCAACTTTGATGGACGGCTGAGCGTTAGCGGGCCTTAGGATGGAGGTGGGCTGCTGGCCATTTGACACGTGGGGGCATTTTAGCGGGCCTGGTAGAGGAAACGAAGTGCACGGACCGGGCGGAGGAAAATGAAATGACCAAATTTCCTATAAAGCACTTGGGTGCTACGAGCATGGCAGCCCCTGATGAAACACTCACTTTATGGTTCATGTGCGAGTTAGATTGAAAGCCTTTCTTCCACCTCTTTCCCCCGCAGCCGCCCACACCCGCTCTCCATGCTTCATCCACCCGATGCGGTGTCTCCGAGCCCGCACCGCCCCACGTCGCCTCCACCTGCCCTCCTCCCCTTCACCTGGCGCCCCCGCTCCCCCACGTCCGCCACGCACAAGTTTGCGTGGCGCTGATGTTCTTGCTGATCTAATGTGGATTAGTTACTACAACCGTGAGTTTGATTGTGATAATGCCTGTAGCTCCTTTTTCTGCGGAAGCTTATGTTACGTTTGTTCATGCCGAATTCGAATGGCACATGTAAATCTTTAACATTAGATTGCTACGGGCTTCAGCTGTATTACTGCATTGCAAAGGGCGAATTTTTTTTTCCTGAAGTCTTTGTACTGCTCCTCTGTTCCAACTTAGAAGTAAGACGCTATTAAAAAAGATCAAATTCAAGCAATTATGATATCATGAACATCTCTTGTTGATAATAACTTAACAAAAACTACCATTTTCCTAAGCATTTGGAGAAGAGAGAATAATTAAAATACACTTTTGGCACCATTTATTCAGATAACCTGCAGCTCTGAGGTCAACAATGTCATGGAAATATGACGATACCTCTTTCTTGTGCCTTGACAGTAGAAAACAACCAGGAAAAAAAAAAGCTATGTCATGGCAAATAACCATTCATTTTTGAACAAGAGATGGAATGAACATCCAGAAGCTTTGGCAGATTGACAACACATCTATGATATCTATATAGCTTTGACATTCATGTAATATTCTGCATGGTGTTTCATATAACTTGCCTTATTGTACCACTGGACCTCGTGCCCCTCTTCCACAGCCTTCCATCTCATTTCTTCCCCACTCTCGCCATTGCCATTGCCGAGCACCGAGCTTGAGCTCGAGCTCGTGTCCGCCTCCCTAGCTACTCCCTGGCTGAGCTACTCCACCAGAAGTTGCCTTTCCATGCCTCCCCTTTCCCTTTCCCACGCGGAGCAATGAAATCGACGTCGTTTTCCCCAACTCTGGCAAACCGACCAACTCTCCGCTGCTAAATTTATCATCCACGATGAGACAATTAATCCAACAACACCCACGCGTGATGGCGACTAAGAGGCAAAGCGCCGCTCGATCGTGGACCACACGGCAGCCGAGGTGGTGTGGCGCGCCACCTGTCCCATACCCTCCCGAGAGAGGGAGGTTAGCAGGAACGCGAGGAGCTGCTGATCCTGCGCCACCCAGACGCGATGCGCTGGGTTCTCCACTTCAGCGCCCTTGTCGTCCTTGATCTTCTCCTCCAGCACAGAAACCTTGGGATCAAGGTAGGAGGTCAGATTGACCGCGCGTACGACAGTCAGGACTTGGGCACGCCAAAGGACATGATTGTCCCCGGAGAGCTTCTCTGCGATGGGAGTGGCGAGGAGGTTGTTGTTGGACGCCATGGAAGAGCTGGCCATGGCGGAGAAAAAAAGATCGCTAGATGTGGATGGAGGAGGATGGCTCTGTTACCATGTAGAATGATGGGGAAGCGATTCCCTCAACAGAGGCTCGCATGTTGTATTTATACAGAGGCAGGGCGAGGCCGTACCTTGGAGTACACGTCAAGTACATTGGTTAAGATTACAACAAACAATCGTATCTATGCCTAACAGCCTATACGTGTTTATCTCAACAATCCCAACTATACGGCACATCCACTTGATCCTTTCTTGGATCCAATGGTACAACCAAGTCCTGGGAATTGAAGATTTTTAGGCGCCTTCTGCCATTGGAGCCGCCCACCATGTCGAGCTGCTATTGTCAGGTCGTAGGAACCAAGCAAAAGATTTGTTCTCTCTTTTCCTTTTAACCTTTTGAAAAACAATATTTTAATAGTGCTGGATGCCTCTTCAGCTGAATGCCAAAAATTTAACAAACGAATAATGTGTAGTATTTGTATTTGGCATAGGTGTGCAATTTTGGAAGCAATTAGGAGCCCAATCATGTTTTTTAGAGTGTATAAAAACATAAAAACAAGGGCTTTTTGTCTACAGGACATTATTAAAGTGTGGCTTTGTTTGTAGGACACAACAAAACTCGATTTTGTCTCATAGACACTACAAAATTGTGAATTTGTCCATAGGAAACCATAATAGAAAAATAGACTATTTCGAAGTCCTATATCTCAATGCAGAAAATATGACACAATACGAAATTTGGCACAATGGTACAACGTTGTATTCCCTATGCATTTGATTTTTTATAAAATTTTATCTAATTGTTTGCATTGTTTGGATTTAAAAGTAAATATTATTTTTGGTAGAAAAGTTATGAAATCAATTAAACTACAATCCATAAAAATCTCATGGGCAGGGAATATAACGTTCTATTTATATGCTAAATTTCAAGTTGTAATACATTTTGTGTATTGAGATGGAAAAAGTTAAAATGGTCTATTTTTCTGTTATAGTGTCTTGTGGACAAATATCATAATTTGATAGTGTCTACGAGACAAAATTGAGTTTTGTTATGTCTTAAAGACAAAACCACGTCTTAACAGTGTCCTATAGACAAAAAAATCCTAAAAACAAAGGCTAATTATGTGATTTTTTGCATTTCACCAGAATTATTGCATTCACCCGTGTACATAGTGTACTGGTGATTTTGAGCCGGCAGTTCGTTCTTTGCAACGTACATATATGATTGCCATATATAGTAATAGCGCAACAATAACATGTATCATCAGTAGCACGCCATGGACGCGTCGCGAGGCAAGCCGGCGCGTCCATCTCGTACCCAACAACGTTCCTCCACGTGTGGCACGCAGCGCCATCGGCCATCTTCTCGACTCGCTGCGTGGCCGTGTCGAGCAGTTGCTGCCTTGTCCGATGGTGAAGACGACGACGCCGCTCTTTCGCAGAAGCACCGCAGCTTCCACGAGCGCACCTTCATCTGCCGGCGGACATCTCGTCGTTCCCGACGGCGGCGCGGAGAAAGTTCGTACGGAAAGGCAGCCTGCGGTCGATGTGGAACCCTGCTTCGATGAAGCACACGGTGCACACCTCCTTAGCTAGTTAGCTTATTCTGCTGCTGATGCTTAACATCTTGTTCAGTAGTAGTGGTCGCGACGCCCATCATGGTGACCTCTCTGGCCGGCGTCTAGCTCGCGCAGTCTGTGGCTGTCGATCTTGGGCCTCCTGATCTGCACCTCGGAACAGGCTCCACCGGCCGGTGTCGGACGAGTATGCGCGGACAGCCAGCCGCACGCGGTGGTGCACAGCATCGTCTTTCCCGGACGGGTCGATTTTTTTTTTTAGAAGAACAAGTCAGTTGATCGATTGCGGATGGACTCATGGACGTATAGCCCGTGTCTGGTGTCCCAAAGTCGGACAAGCTGGTATCCAACTCCGAGTCGCGTGCAACAAAAAAGCATCTGGCGCCATGTACTCATGGACATAATCCCGTTCAGGTTGACACGTATAGTTCGACCATTGTTGACCAATGCAGCCAGTGTTTTTACTCTAGCTCCGTGCCTCGACAACAATCGCTGTTTTTTCTCAATTTTTTCGGTCAGCACAAGGCGCTTGCTGCATACATATCTCGCGCAAACTCGAACAGCGTAGTGAATATAAATGGTTGGCGCACCATGCCTGCAGTAGTCGAGAAACAAGCAAATGGCATGCATGGAAGCAGAGCACCGCATGTCCATGATTCCACATACCAAGGTTCACATCACCAACAGGGAGAGCCTGAACCTGCCATAAGGTGCATTGCCACGTTACTGGTAAATTAATTGGCCGCACGACACTTAGCATGTTCAATTAGAAGATAAAAAGATTAAACAAGTCACTCTGCCAATTCTCAATGATCCTCTGGAGAGAACTTCGGAAAGGTACCCACGACCTGGTCAAATCATAGTTCAGCCATACAATTCTTAGTAGCAAAAGACAGCAGGTAATGTGGCATCCCATATTTTCCTGCCTTGCCTACTCAAAGCTGAAGCCTGTGAAAAAAGGCAGAGTGACAATAACTTATTCGTGAGAAAAATAATGCCTAGTTACTTAACAAAAGAAAACTGGAAGACTTCAGTCAATGGGAAAATTAACTTCAATTGACCTGCATGCATTTTGGTCTGATTATATCAATGCTTTTTTTGGGGTATATATCAATGTGAAGGCACGAAGTTCTTAGCATGAAGCTTATTAAAATGTTCCAATATTTAGTTATGTGATAACTAGTTTTCTGACTGTGATATCAAAGCATTCTCACATATCAGTAAAAAGAATGCATCTGTCTAGGCAGCAAATATATGTTTCCTCATTAAATCTGAGTTTAAAGATTCGAAACAACAATTATCCGTTTTTATTTATGTTAAAGGTAACTAGTGGCCAAATAGGGCAAAATAAACCGGACATGGAGATCATAATGACGGTAATGTTTGAGAATGCAGGACAAGCACAAAGACAAAACTGAAACAAACAATTTAACGTATCAGACCACATGTTCCCAAACTTGTGATAATAAAAATATCATCGGTGACTGTGAATCAAAGATACAAGGAATGATAAAAATAAATTATGACAAACAAGAAAACTTAGGCACACCCCCAAAGCAACAAAGAGAAGATTAAAAAAAAAAGGTAATGTGTAAAGGGACCATGTTATGTTTTGTATATAGATACTCTATTCTAGAATTGTTGACCCTCAGACAAAGAAAACAAGAAGGGGAAAACAAAAACTGTACACTCTCTCTAAAACATCAAAGAATATTAGAACGGAGGGATTAATAATGAAATGTATAACTCAAGAGAGTGCCTACATACAAAATAAAGAAATATACGGAGAGAAGCATTATTCACTGGCTAAGTGGCTATTAAAGTGCCTGCTTTCTTTCATGCTTATGAAGGTGAAGTCAAACTTCAGATATATTGAAAGAATACTTAGTGTTGTTAGATAGCTTACGTATGTTAAATGAACACAGGAGCTTTAAAACTTTGAGAACTCTCTTATCAACCACTTCGCATTTAACCTCCACCACCTTGAGGTGTTCTGATATTGCATTTGATCTCTGTTCGGAACCGTAACTTCCTTTCATTTCCATTTCATGCTTAGGTCCCTATAGTAAACAAAAACATTTCACCAAGTGAAAGATATATCACAACTTTAAAAGGCAGCAACTGTCCATTACTATATACCTTTGAGAAAAGTTGTAGAGTGAGCTTCTCTAGAACTGGTGAGTGTTTGAGAATGCAAGATATCGCATGCAAGTTGAGAGCCACACAGAAATAGTCACTGAGTAGTAGAGTCTTCAAGCTGCTAAATATAGGGCACAGTTGCAGGTCCATTTTGAAAATAAACTGGACAAATGTAAAGCAAAAAATGTCAATTGGTGCTCAAAATGCAGTGAGTTAATGTAACAGCTCCAAGTGGTAATGATGCATACAACAATACCCTATCGAACTGTAATTACAAACATAGCATGTTGAGATAAGTACTGAAAATTGATCGGATAGTTCTAAAGGAGTAGAAGATGAAAGTGTAAGCATACCGTTTTGGATTCAGCGCTGTTGCCACGTATAAAACCATGACAAACGTTGCAATCACCTGAGGAAACACAATAACCACAACTATCCACATTCTCATGGGCGATTCTGACAGATGCGTCTACTAACAGTGGCATGCTCTCAAGCACTGGAGTATTACCCCAATTGTCATCTAATTGCAGTGAAACCAGGGAAGGGGTATAAATATGAGTGCGGAAACTGTCAGAAAATGCACAATGAGTGACGGTGAGGCGTTTCAGGGATTCAGATGAGATCCTCGCGGCATTCAACAGGCCGCAGTTATTAATTTCTAGCTGCTCTAGTGCCGGACAGCTTGAGAAGTTCAGGGAATTTCCCTTCACTACTAGACCAGAAAGCAATAGTTCCATCAAATGCCGGGAAACAATAGGCAGGTCATGTAGTTGAAAGAATGAGCCAAGCGAATCATCTACCAACTGGAGCTGCCGAGCCTGGCACCTTATAGCATGCCGGAACCAGAGGTTCACACGGAGAACGTCGCTGTCAGAAAATTCATCAGCTATGTTACCGAACCGGAGCACGCAGAATTGGATACGGGCACCTCCGCGGAGGAGCAGTAGGTGGTCCACGAACTCTCTCAGAGTATCCATGTCTTCGTTCCCCTCGTCGATGATGCGCAGGCTCGTCGTGGAGGCCCAGAGGTCGCGCCAGCGGTCCGCACGGCGTCCCGCGGCGGCAGGTAGCCGAGGATGTGCTGGAGGACTTCGTCCGGTAGGGCGTCGATGCCGTTCCCGTTGCTCGCCATCGCCACGGGCGCCTTCTTTTCCTTGGCTCTCCTCCGCGACGGAGGCATTTCGCCGAACAGTCCGTGGGCGCCGACGCTGCGAGACAAGAAAAGGCCAGAAAGATCACGGGTCGAGGTAGTGGGAAGAGGGATATGGAGGCTCCGCCCGTTGCCGGGTGAACAACTCACCATGCAGAGGGGGCGGTGCCGGAGCGACCGGAACGGCGGAGCAGAGGCGCTAGGCAGAGCAACTGCCTCGCTGAAAGACGGGTTGTGTTGCCTGGGCCGAGCTGGGGGTGGGACCAGGCCAGCTAGATCTTGGGCCAGTAGATGCAAGGCCCGGTGTTTGGTTCATTTCTGTACTTGAGATTGGGCTCGTATCTGCTAGACCAGACACTGTGTTTGGTGGGCTGGATGATTAATCGGTATGGCTACAGTATTACAACCACCCCCCCTCTTTAAAAAAACATTTTCCCACTTTTTCCTTTTCCCGCCACTCTCCTTCCCACCATTTGCTCCGAGAAATTTCACCAGACTTGACTTGCTCAACTTAGCTCTCCATGCTGGATGATCTGATATAGCGTTGTGTCTTGTGCGATCATGCCACGCTTCGGCTCTTAATAATTCTGAATTTGAGGGAAAACAATCCCTGACCCATGTTACAAAATTAACTAGGCATAAGATAAACTTGATCGAAAAACATAAGAGCAGAAACGATCTACATAATTCAGACGAAAACCAGACTAGCAACAAACTGATTATCGGAAAAACAAGATCGACTAAAGCCAACAGCTGAAACATCACAAGGACCAATTTTCGGACGGGGAACAGTAGTTTGCTTACAGCGAATCCCGCTAGGAAGAAGTGGTTGAATCCGCGTAGTCGTCGAAGAGGGAAGGGCTGCGAGCGGACGTGACGAAGCACTTCCCAGAAACCTGATCGCCGGCACCCGTGCAGGCCTTTAGATAACCGGCGTTGGTTCGGAGACACCGCTCTCCCCGATCCGCTGCACGGCGGATGAGGGACGGCAAGGCTCGACGGCGGCAGCGCGAGGTGTGAGAGAGAAGCGATTGATTTTTCTGTCTCTTTGGACTCTAGGACGTCTCCTTTTATAGCCAGGATGAGGACACCGAATTAAAACGCATTGATCTGCCATGTATCCAGTGACCGCCCCCTGAAGTCCCTCAACGTTAATAGGAATTACTCACATTAATCGTGCGTGCATTAAGCACCATTATTCCTAATTAACGTGGCAGTCAAGGTGCTGGTGAATATTCTATTTGATTGAGTAGCAAAAGTAAAACTGCTATGGTAGAACTCAACACGACGCGAAACACGCGTGTGTGTGTTGAGCACCAGCCTATGTTTTACCATGTTTTACTCATGTTGGAAAGCAACCAACATTGCACCTGATATCTTGGGACAACTTCACCTAGATGAGCAAGGTGGTACAAAAGATTCACCCAGCCATCCCTACAACACCACCATGGCTTTCCAATTGAATTTGGCCTCTCCAAGTGCTGCCACATGGGCTGGCACTACAGGCCTGAATTCCAACAACCCAGCCTGGTGGCTTCATTGACAGAGCTCTCATGGCTTGGTGCGGCCTTATCGAGACCGCGCCGACGTTGACGAGGTTCAAACAGGGTGCCTCTGTGAAGATCGACGATGTGTGGTGCAATTGCAGAGAGAGCTAGCAACGGTGTGGAGTAGATCAGTGTCGGTATAATGGGAACGGAGTTGCCCATTAACCGTAGCTATGCATGGCTCGGCCCATACAAGGGTCGAGAGTTGCGCGGACCAGCACGGACATTTGAGCCAACATCACATCTGTCTCATGGCCAGTGGTGGGGCGCGAGTGAAAACTGAATGGTGGCCAATTCTGTTGCTAATGACGCCTATATGTTAAAAGAAGAGTTCAAATAATTGTTAAATGGTCATAATGTGTCACAGACAAGAGTTCCCAAATGGTAGTGTGTTGCAGACAAATTTGACTTTGTTGGTGTGTGCTGCGGACAAAAGTTACCGTTTCTCGAAAACAATTTTGGCCTATTGATTGATTATATCAAAAAATTGTTGACCATCGTCACTAGAACTTTCACTCTCAGTATCTGACAAACATCTGTACAAGGAACAATGGTAGAAGAAAATGAGATAACAGATAACATGACATAAAGGTATTAGGAAATCACATAACAAAGTAGCTTGTCTGCATAGTATATTATTGTTGCAAAGGAAATAAATAACTCACAAATTGAAACAAATGAGTCTCACAAACTGAAAAAAAGAAACTGATACAAGTCATAACACCCCAAGTTATGACCATATCTCTAATTTCCATATTTGACCTGCAGACTTGTGTTATTGCGGCTAGTTGAAAATCATGTTCATCGTGCTTGTTAGCCAGGAAAGACGAAACAGGGGTAAGGTATATGCACATACAGTAAAGCGTGCAGATTGATCCGTGGAACTTGGCTGATTCTGAGTATAGAGCTGCACTGAAACCCATGTGGATGCAACAGCGTATGGGTTTCGGGATAACGGCTTATTCAGAAGCAAGCTACGCCACATGGGCAGCTCCACACAAACATTGATGGATGATTTTCAACATCAGATATATATGACACCTCAGTTCTACGTGCTCTCTGGAGCTAGATCTCGCTTTGACATATCGGAGACGGCGAGACGATATATAATAACGTGGCCTTATCCAAGAGAAGATGCCAACATGCATGCGCATACACTACAGAGGTATAATTATCAACGCACCTCGAGGAAACCATAACTAACATTTGTGGCTCAGCGGCTGCATGTCCATGCATCATTACTCCAAGCTGGAGATATTCGGTTCATAGAGATGAAGCAACGCATATAACTACGACAAGCCTTACTGATTCGATCAAATTCTACTGATTTTTTTACACGTCTACTGAATTTAAGCTGTGCCTTGTGATGCTTTGTGATTGCAAATTGGGTATTTATAAAAAAATCCATCCAAGTAGCTGCGACCTGCGAGTAATATATGGTAGAGGAAAGAGAGACATCACATTTCATATCTCAGTTCTGCATAAATGCGTCATGTTGCGTTCAGTCTTATATGCGTATTCCGTGCAGTGAAATATCTGTGGCCCTAACACTGATACGTACGTATGACCCACAGCACAGCAAAACAAAATTTCAATTGTGTTGATAAAAAAAATTCAATTGTGTTGATCGAATTTTCGCCGTATATGGACCTCCTTATTTCATAACTATGCACACGCAAGGTTAAAAATACAAGACCGAGCAACCTCACAAAA
>LAPY01000467.1:38023-48634 GCA_000970635.1 Eragrostis tef | reverse complement strand
GCACCCGGCCGATCGAGTTCGCCCCCGGCCCCCCATGACGTCGGTCCGGGCATGCACGGCTTGGGCGCGCCGGCCACCAGAGCGGAGCTCGATCATGAGGTTGGTCGTCCACTCCGCCTGCGTCACCATGCATGTCACGGAACGAGACGACCACGTCTCTCTTGTCGGTGGAGGGTGACACGTACGGCCACGCACCCGACCCACGCGCCCCTGGCCTTGGCCGCGCCGGCGTCGCGTAACGTCGATGTGCTTTCGTCAGTCGTCACCTCATGCCCCGTGGCCGTGGCTGCCGTACGTGCCAACCCTCGAGCATGTACCTTACCGACAATGGGTCCACGTCCCACCAGTCGCCGGCAAAATCCTGGACCTGCCTCCACACTCCGGCAAAACCCTGGACGTGCCTCCACATGATTGGCACTCGCACACATGCATGATGCGCCAACAGGGTCAATCTTTCTTTCTTTTCAAAATTCTTGTCTTACCGTAGCCTCGTGTGGAGGCATCTCTAATTTTTTTTTTTGCGAGTCATCTCTAAAATTTTCATAATATAGATAAACTTAACTTCCACCATTATCTAAAAGATAGATAAAACTTATTGAATATTATGAGTAATAAATTCTAATATATTTCCTTTTAGAATTCTCTGATACTGCAACCTGTTATAGAAAGGCACTAGAAAGATGGCGCGGCATTACCGCGCCCGATTGCCCGTGTATTTGATTCAAGATAAATGCAATTGTTGTGAATATATCGTCTATGTAGTTAGCCACATTACAGCAATCGAATTTCGAAACTATAAAGAAGCAGACATCAATAAAAATAAAGTTTAAAATATAATTGCATTCGGTTGCAACAAACAAGCAGCTACCAATGTATAAGAAATTGCTTGAGCCGTGACATTGAAAATTTAATTACATGAACCATCGGTCACTTTGACTCAAGTTAATTACAGGAACCAAGCAAGTATGAGACCAATAGCTATATCCTAGACGGTCACTACCGCACCTGCTCTTTGAATTAGCACAACGACCCTCAGTGTCATACATAGCTATGGCAAGGGTGCAATATCCGTCATCACTTCCACTGATCTCTTCTCCTTCCAAATCCAAACATTAGAAAGGAGTATAACAGAATCCAAAAACGCCCTGATCTTTTTCTCAATCTGTAGCTTTTGACTAATATAACAGAACCAGTGGTCTCATAAAGGGGGAAAAGGTGGGAAATGAAATTAGCATAGCTCTTAGGTGAGTTAGCTGCTGCTCCTTAACTCCTCCAAAAACTTTTCTTTTATTGTACTTCCATTTAAGTGATTGAAGTGAGTTTTCACGTAAATAAATAAAACAAAACAAGGTTAATCGTTTGTCCATGTCTCACATTTTCTGGCTGTGTGTTCTAGCAAAAAGAATAGATTCATGACATACCATGTGGAAATAAAAACTTATTTGTCAAAATTATAGGCGCTGGAATTTATATAACTGTAGCAAAAAAATCAAGCTTAACAATTTATGCACTGGATTAACTACTTAGGTGGAAGTAGTTAAATGAGTGTTGCGGCATCCAAAGATTTATTTGAATCAGGGCTTCTTAAAGTTATCAGGTTTTAGCTTAAAACTACCACCCAAGAACGTATTATGGCATGTGGAAACAGGAAACATGGGAATGTAGTGCTGTGTAATATTTTTTTCGGGTGAAGCCTGACACAATTATGTGCAGTTAACTATGGGAAAAAGAGCTGCCAAGGTCAACCAGATCTAGAGCATGCTTCTGTGTTGTAATAACCTGGATATAGAAATTAGACGACACAAAATATTAATGTTCACAGAGGTATCTTTCAGCACAATGAATGACCCTTGTAAGTAAATCAAAACATAGGAAAATTCAAATTTATTATGGAATGCAACTATGTTATAGTTTCTTGGCATTTCCAGAAGGACCTGACGAGCAAGCACCAAGCTAGCATGCACTGCTTGATATGTCCCATAGATCCCATGTAACAGAATGTCAAGATGCTTACCAGCGGCAACGATGGACATGCTTACGAGGCCAGCATCGTAAGCTGCTATCAATAAACAATCGGACCACTGTCATATCTTGGCCTGGGCTCCTGTGGGAGGAGATGGATGAGACACCAGTCAGTCCTATAATTAAATATACATGACGGATATAAGAAAACATATATGATTATTCAAGTACTCCTATAATAAAAATATGTTCAAGGCGAACTTAATTTAGCAAAGCAGATTTTTTGGACAACCTTGTGGTAATGGCATATCATTGAGTTGATGAATGGTTTGATGGTGTAAAATTCCTCAGGCCACCAATAATAATAGTATTTACTCTATACTTCTTCTGATTAGAATTAAATGTGCAATTCTCACAACTTGAGCACCTTAAGTAATGTCAGTTCCAGCCTTATAAGCATTGAACCCATGGAAGATGTCTTATACAATTCTAGGCACCAATTAAAAGGAGCTTTAAACCCATTAAGCTATATAAACATATTCAAAGTATTACTAAGCCTCCCAACCAGCATGAATGATATAGAAAGTGTGCCAGACTATTCAAACATCACCAATGGAAACATTAGTCCCGTAGCATGGTAGTTCACGGAACAGACTATACATTAGTAAGCAATCCAACAAAGACATGGTGAGCCTGTTAGTAAGTGACCTGGGAGGAGCAGGGTCAATCTTGGTATGAGCAGAGCATGTTAAGGGACAAATGGGTGCTCAACTCATCCTGTTGGAGCAAGACCATGGTGTGTACACATGTTGGGACCACAAAAATATGCTCCTTACAGTAAATGAAGTATTGAATAATCATCTCGAGGCCTTCGCCTATATAGAAACACCGAGTACATGGGACATCAACATTTAGCGCTTTTGAAGGAGAGGAGATGCCGGTGGTGATGTGGACGGCCATCTCGCGCCAGTAAGGAGAAGGCAGTAGTGAGAATTGCCGTCTCTCGCTCTGGCGGGTATGGAGGCAGGAGTAAGTAGTTAGCATGTTATACAATTTAGTGGTATAAATATAGGAGCCTGAAATCAGGGCTAAAATTAAGATCTAACATATGTATGAACTGAAAAATTAACTTCACCAAACCATGGATGGGCAAAATATACTTCGGTTCAAATAAATCAATGTAAAAAATATTTCCATTTTAAATGCGTTGCTGAAGGCCCAGAAAAGTTCATGCAAATATAAATTAAAAAACAAAAGAGGTAAGTTGCAAGGAATTGAACTACAGATTTACAAGTACTGAATCAGCCAATTGTCACTGTACCCAAGGTTTAACAAATGTTGAATTGGCAGCACCCCTTGAAGCCAGTTAGAAAGAATACATGATGCCTAATATGCAATAATAACAATTGGCAAATGAAAGGCATCACAAATGGTTGCTCGGTATGGAATTGGGGAAATCTTTGTTGCTGTCAGTAAGTGAAAGAATTCTGTACAACATGTTCTTTCAGTTCAAGAAGTGAACTTTGTTGCATGCTTGTAGAGACTTTTTGTAAAATACAGACTTCAAACGAGGTGGCCTTCAGCATATGTTAGATTTTCTATGGACAAAATGTGTGCTCGTATGTGAGTATAAACAACTAATTAGTGACAAAAGTTCACTTAGCTATATTCCATTGCAATTTGCGAGCAGCACATAGTATGATCTATACGGAGCAAGTGTAAAAACGAATTGGATGGTAATCTAGCCTTATCATTCTGACATCTACGGTTCCTTGTTTGTATCTTTCAAGTCTACCCTAAATCTTGGTGAGCAGCAGATTGTGCTTGAATTTGTTTAGATGCCATTGGTGGAGACGGGATATTTGACGGAAGAGGACGAGCTTCTAAAGTAAGCCGGCCAGTGTCCACAACAATCGTAGAGCAACGATGGTATTAAGATGGGGAAAAAAATAGCAGAAAGACAAATGGGAAAGGGATCACTCACCAAAAGCTGGAGACGGTCAAAATTCAGTTGAAGTCGCTGTAGTGCCGCAAATGGCGGCTATGGAAGAGGATTTGGTAGCTCCCAAACCTGGTTCGTACGGATCTCAGAGTGATGACGGCAGTTAGCATGCCGCTTCGATCTGATGGACGGAAGGAGCGGCAAGGCCAGCAGCCAGGGCAGGGCGGCTGAGACAGGATTACTCGATTGGAGGGCGAGGCTGAGGATGCCGAACCGAGAAAGACGGCCGTCGGGCACCGTGGTCGGAAAGGCAGTCTCAAACAGCCGGAGGCAACAGCCGGAGACAACGGTGGAGAAGCGAGAAGGTAGCGCTAGCATGTGGGGTGCTTTTCTGTTGGCGCTGCGAGCGGAATGGGTCGCCGGCGCACTGCAGCACCTCGGCGGCAGCCGCCGCGTGAATCGAAGCTTCTGCGGCAAGGTTGCTGGGAAACAGGAACCGTTCATTGGCATATCAACGGCGGAGTGTATCAGGTTTTGAGAAACCGCGCCGGTTTAGATATAGAAAGATCTAATATTTGATATTTTCAATGATGTTTCTAGAGAAAAGAAAATGGGATCCGTATTGCTATACAATGAAGTAACCTGGGCTATGTAAGTGTTATAGATTCTCTGATACCAACTATTAATTTTAGTGTCCAGGTACTATATAAACTGCGCTAATTTGTTGTTATGGATATAAAAATATGTTTATTACTATGTTATACTCAACAATAGGTGCCAATGCATTAACTGAGAAGATATTGATAAAGTATTGGGATATTATAAGGCTGACAATTTTTTTTAAAAAAAACTACGTGCACTAGATCATTTATGAACGATCCATGAAGGCCAAGAATGTTTGTACACCCATATCTAAAATTTTGTGCCCTCCACATGTGTTTGTATGTATTTGTACGGTGAGAGAACGAGACGGGTGCCTTGACTGAGAATGTCCTACTAGCTTGTGTATGCATCAATCCATGCAACTATCCATTGAGTTCGTGAGAATGAGGCCGGCAATTGTCCACAACAATCGTAGAGCAACGATGGTATTAAGATGGGGAAAAAAATAGCAGAAAGACAAATGGGAAAGGGATCACTCACCAAAAGCTGGAGACGGTCAAAATTCAGTTGAAGTCGCTGTAGTGCCGCAAATGGCGGCTATGGAAGAGGATTTGGTAGCTCCCAAACCTGGTTCGTACGGATCTCAGAGTGATGACGGCAGTTAGCATGCCGCTTCGATCTGATGGACGGAAGGAGCGGCAAGGCCAGCAGCCAGGGCAGGGCGGCTGAGACAGGATTACTCGATTGGAGGGCGAGGCTGAGGATGCCGAACCGAGAAAGACGGCCGTCGGGCACCGTGGTCGGAAAGGCAGTCTCAAACAGCCGGAGGCAACAGCCGGAGACAACGGTGGAGAAGCGAGAAGGTAGCGCTAGCATGTGGGGTGCTTTTCTGTTGGCGCTGCGAGCGGAATGGGTCGCCGGCGCACTGCAGCACCTCGGCGGCAGCCGCCGCGTGAATCGAAGCTTCTGCGGCAAGGTTGCTGGGAAACAGGAACCGTTCATTGGCATATCAACGGCGGAGTGTATCAGGTTTTGAGAAACCGCGCCGGTTTAGATATAGAAAGATCTAATATTTGATATTTTCAATGATGTTTCTAGAGAAAAGAAAATGGGATCCGTATTGCTATACAATGAAGTAACCTGGGCTATGTAAGTGTTATAGATTCTCTGATACCAACTATTAATTTTAGTGTCCAGGTACTATATAAACTGCGCTAATTTGTTGTTATGGATATAAAAATATGTTTATTACTATGTTATACTCAACAATAGGTGCCAATGCATTAACTGAGAAGATATTGATAAAGTATTGGGATATTATAAGGCTGACAATTTTTTTTAAAAAAAACTACGTGCACTAGATCATTTATGAACGATCCATGAAGGCCAAGAATGTTTGTACACCCATATCTAAAATTTTGTGCCCTCCACATGTGTTTGTATGTATTTGTACGGTGAGAGAACGAGACGGGTGCCTTGACTGAGAATGTCCTACTAGCTTGTGTATGCATCAATCCATGCAACTATCCATTGAGTTCGTGAGAATGAGTAGCCACGGCGTAAGTTTGTATGTCCATGTAGAATGAGAAGGGGTGCATTGAGTGATAATGTCCCACGAGCTTGTTCATCGACCAAGCCATCTGGCTATTCTTTGCATACGTGACAATAAGTTGTCATGGCATGAGTTTGTATATGCCTGTATGGAGAGATTCTTGGCGTTGATTGACAATGTCTTGCAGCTATTTTCAAGCGAGACCATTGCGTGAGAATCTTGCTTTGGTGTCCAACTACCTTTCTCTCAATCGAACCTCCTTCCACCACCCCTGTTTCCCCTGCTCTAGTGCTTGGAAGGCAAGGCCTGTATAAATACAGGGGGTCACGGCGAAAGCGTGTACAATTAGGAAAACATGAAAAGAATGAAACTAACTCTCCTAGTTAGCCACATACACATATCCCTAATGCCTTGATCTCTGTGGGACCTTCCATGGAGTGCAAGAAGGCGTGGTAGGGAACAACGACGAGCAAGATTCCAAGGTAATTAATAGATCCATTATCTTAGGGCCAACCGTTTATGTTCTAAGTTGCAGCAACGCTCCTCCTCCCATTGTTATGTAACAGTAGGCCAATTACGATAAATCATGAGGTTTGGGTAGCATTCAAAGTTGAAAGTGTGAAAATAGATGGTTTATAGCCGGTTAAGTGGAAATTGAACATATTGCTCAATAAAGACTTTGTTATCTATGTCTTATTCTATATTGACGAATAAATTTAAGGTTAAAGAGAAACATACAAGATGTGGCATTTCACTTAAAGATTATGTGTCTACTAAATAATGCAATAAATTTAAGGTTTTATAACTTGCATGCTATACTTGTCAAATTTTATTGAAAGGTACTTCTTGATTAATAAATTACCCAAATTATATTTGCCAAGTTCCAATGCATACATTTTTTTTCAGGTGATCTAACACAATATTTTCCCCTTATTTTTAGGTGATCTATGTCAACCCCCGCTGTCATATGTCAGAAATTCCTAAGACAAAAAAACCACCGAAGAAATTTGTTTCAGCCACAAAACAAATAACGTGCTATTGTATCCTCTTCCTCAGTTGCAGGTCCTCCGGTTAATTGTTACGGAAAAGCTATAATCTACTCGGGTGTTTCTTTAGCTGCTGGCACCCGAATTTTTTACACTCCGATAGAGACGGCGGTTCATCTGATGAACGGCTTCAGCTGCCTACTCCGCTTGTACTGGTTGAAACGCATGCATTAAATCATGAACACACGTTGTAGATAGAAAATCCGGTGTTTTAAAGGTCTTGAATACCTGAATTTTTCTCATACATCGAGTTACAGTCAATTTACAGTTGTTTTATACTAAAGTTATAGTGATTGTTTCGGTGTAATATTTGAGTATATATGGTGTAAATAAAAATTCGGGTCTTAGGGTCCTCTAAAATACCTAAACTTTTCTTCTCTACCAGATGAGATTAGATCTCATCCACAAAGCAATATCTGATGGTTAAAAGATTCTTTTGATTCTTGATCCAATGGTCTAAAATTCGGGTGATGGGATCCGGTTTTTGACCCGGGTGAGCTATAGACAGCCCCTTAACATAATGATGTTTTTCACTTTGGAGTGGCACCGAATTATATATGCAGAAAAAGCTCGATCGTGAGTCACGGGCACACACGACACATTGGAAGTTGCACTCCCATGGAGAGTGTTGGACACATGCTCAAGTACCGGACACCAGCGACACGTACGCATGCGGACACACGTCGAAATAGCTACATGCACCTCGAGACAGGTTGCAGCACCAAAGCTGCCGAGTAGCCTTGCATTGGTGGAGCTCCGTTCGCCGTGTGCAGCAGCTGGGTGCCGCTGGTGCTGGGCGGCGGCGCGGCCATGTGCGCCGCCGCACGCCGTGGCGTGCGCGCGCGGCTTCGGCGGCGTCAACCCGGTCGCCGCGGACCTCGCTGAGCCGTTCTCCTCGCCGTCGTCAACTACAAGAAGATGCTCTGAACGAGCTGAAATCCGCGGCAGAGAGAAAAATAATCTTTTCAAAAGAGCCGTACGTAGTATGTAGGAATCTCGGTGCAGATTCAGACAGTTTAGTACTGCAGGAAGATTAATTAGCTGCCTCCTCTGCCGCCAGCCTCGCGAGCGGGAGCTCCCTCCAGAATTCCGCTGCGCTGACAATGCTAGTTACGTGCGCCGGCGACGGTCGGTGATGCCCTGCTCAGCGAAGACGTAGGCAAAGAGCAGCGCGAGGGCCAGGGGTCAAGCTCACATACAACATCCGCACGACTCGACGACGCGGGACACCGTACCTCGCGCGCGGTCGTGGCCGCCGGCGTTTGAGGAAGCCCGTGTCGACCTTGAGGTTGGTCGTCCACTCCAACCGCGTCGATCGGTCACACACCGTGCCGCGGAACGAGACGATCGAGCACGTCGCGCCGCCCCGAGCCGCAGGGTCATCTGGTCGGTCGACACGTACGGCCACGCGCCCGCCCCCCTGACGGCCTGACCTCGTGCCTCGCGGCAGCCGTGCTGTCGCCGGGCCCACTCGAGCATATGTGCCACGTAGCCGACGACGACGACTGGCTGAGGCCATTGACGACCGTGCGGCGGGTCCAAGTCGTCGTTGACGTGCCGAGGCGGTGCATGCGGGACGTCGCTAGCTGATGGCGTACGTGCTTCCGGCGGTGCATGCGGATCGAACGCTAATCGATGGTGTGCTTCCGGTGGCGGCGCGCGGCCGACCGACAGCACTGTGCATCGCTGTTGGAGCCTGGCAGAGAACGCCATTTTGTTGGCTGATTTTATTTACACTTGTCATCAACCTAGCATGATAAAAAAGGCAGGACATGCATATGTATGTACACCCAATTTTTTTAATCTACATGTATGTACATATAACTAACTAAAAGCAACATTCCAAGTTTACCTATAGCATCTTAATTGTCCACGTAATTTTATTACGCAGGCAAATTGAATTTTGTTAGTTGTCTCTATGTGTGTCGGTTGTTACATTGCTCCCGTACTACCATATTATAGGAGACCGTCTAATATTTGATATCTTCAAAGATGTTTCTAGACAACATAAAATAAGTTCCTCATTGCGACACATAAATGATTCGTGGGATGACTAAACCTGGGCTATGTAGGTGTGTTCTAGATTCTCATATGGCAGGACCAGTTATTTCAATTTCTAGATGCTAGAACAACTTCGTTGATTTTGCTGTTATGGATATAAGTTCATGTATGTTACTATGTTATGCTCAAGAATTAAGAACATATTGATAATGTATAGAGATATTATGATTTTGATAATTCTTTTATTAATTTTGTGCACTAGAATTACGTGTATTAGGAAAAATGAATGTATGAATATTTGTACACCCATATCTAAAATCTTTTGCCGTAGCTGATGACCGGTTTTATGTTTTGCACAAACAATAAATATGTTACGTCCAAAGAAAAGAAAGAAGTGATGTCGCGGATCTGAGTTAGTCGGCTTCATTTTGTGTCAGGAGCGTGGTAATTATTTATGATGGAGTTTTCCATGTACCAATTGGTGTGCAAGTGGACAGAAGTTTTTTACAACGCTTGTTTGTGGGTCTAGTTTCTTGCATCATACGCCAAAAGATCTTGAGACAAGCCTTCATTTCCCTGACAGCCGGCGAGAATGAGAGAATCATGAGATCGAGGGGAATTCATCATTTTTTTGCAGGCCAGTGGCACATAAAAAAACATGCATGTTCTGTTGTTTTGTTTTGTTTGTCTCTTGTTTAATGGCATACTTCTTTAAAGATGATTTGTTATCAACGCATACTGATTAGATTGATCAAAACTAATACATATCACTAAAAGTAAATTATACGGTAATTTATCAACATTTAATATCATTCTAAATAACATTACATGGTTTTTGTTTTGTACCTTTTACCCAAATTTCTAGCCATTAATAAAAATACAGCAGGGAAAATCTCTTTCTGTTTCCCGTAGAAAAATAACATTACATGAATTAGTCTCGTTTTGTTTGCCCTCTTGTCAAATATAGATATCCCGGCCACTTTGTAATTAATTGTTTTTGCTAGCGGGACAAAGCGGAAGGGTACGATGATATTCTTGTACGCTTTTGCTGTATCTCATCTTGGCAAAATAGAGGATTATCTCACCTGAATTCTTATCACATTGAATCTGTGTTTAGATTTGTGCTAGATAGTTAGCTTTTTAAAATTTTAGAGCCTGTTTGGATGGGGTGGGGTGTTCGTTTTTTTGGCAAAAATTTTAACCCTGTCACGTAAAGAGAATTTTAGCCCGTTGAGGAGCGCGCTCGTTGAGGAGGGCGCCAGGGATGGTGATCACCGCCTGGTCGCGCACGTTGGCGACTTGCTGCGCCTTCGCGCCCAGCGCGTCGCAGCCCAAGGAGGCGGTGACGCCCGGACACGTCGCAGCCAGGGCGGTTGATGCCGCTGCCCATGAGGTACTCCCTCCGTTTTTAAATTGATGTTGTCGTTGACTTTTTAAGTTACGTTTGACCATTCGTCTTATTTAAAATATTAGCTTAAATATGCAAAAATATAAGTTACATTTTA
>LAPY01000466.1:185883-198909 GCA_000970635.1 Eragrostis tef | reverse complement strand
TACCCCCCCCCCCCCACCCCCCATATGGGTGTATCTCAATTATGATATTGCTGCGTATTTACGATAGAGCTTTATCGTGACATCAACCTTTCTCCATTTTGTGTTGTGCACCTTTTGAACAGTTCAGAGCTCTGGCAGACCAGATATTCCGCAATCCTGACTATCACAAACATGTAAGGAAGGCAGTGGTGAAGCAGGTACATCCCTCATTCATTCTCTCTCGTTCTCTACCTCATGTGTTAAGGCAGGCCTTGGGGCCTTGGCACTGTAGCGCCGCCTTTACTTAGCCCTCAAGTTAGGTTACTTAGGGATAAGATTAGTTGGTTAGTATTAGGGCTGGCTCTACCTCTATATAAAGAGAGGCACGTCAATCAATCAATGAAGAACAATTCTCCCAATCCCCCAATGTCTCTCAAGCTCTAGGCAAAGCATAAGGCCTAATTATCCCCATACCATTACATCATGGCAGTAGAAACCATTTATTTTACATGGAAAATAGCTTGATACCTTAATTAGATTTTTGTTTCTGGACATATAACCATTCTGAATTAGTATCTTTTTGTTTTAGCTAAAGGAATTCAAGAAACACTACGAAGGCTATGTACCGATGGAATATAAGGCTTATTTGAAGAAAATGAAAAGGTTGTGGTCCATATTAGATTCAAGTCGCCTAAATCCCTGTCATATGAAACATTCTGTTTGTCGTTCATCTCATGATGCGTAATTTTCTTATTTATGACACTGTAGATCTGGGGAATGGGGAGATCACGTGACCTTACAAGCGGCTGCATACCCCCCCCCCCCCACCCCCCATATGGGTGTATCTCAATTATGATATTGCTGCGTATTTACGATAGAGCTTTATCGTGACATCAACCTTTCTCCATTTTGTGTTGTGCACCTTTTGAACAGTTCAGAGCTCTGGCAGACCAGATATTCCGCAATCCTGACTATCACAAACATGTAAGGAAGGCAGTGGTGAAGCAGGTACATCCCTCATTCATTCTCTCTCGTTCTCTACCTCATGTGTTAAGGCAGGCCTTGGGGCCTTGGCACTGTAGCGCCGCCTTTACTTAGCCCTCAAGTTAGGTTACTTAGGGATAAGATTAGTTGGTTAGTATTAGGGCTGGCTCTACCTCTATATAAAGAGAGGCACGTCAATCAATCAATGAAGAACAATTCTCCCAATCCCCCAATGTCTCTCAAGCTCTAGGCAAAGCATAAGGCCTAATTATCCCCATACCATTACATCATGGCAGTAGAAACCATTTATTTTACATGGAAAATAGCTTGATACCTTAATTAGATTTTTGTTTCTGGACATATGACCATTCTGAATTACTATCCTTTTTGTTTTAGCTAAAGGAATTCAAGAAACACTACGAAGGCTATGTACCGATGGAATATAAGGTTTATTTGAAGAAAATGAAAAGGTTGTGGTCCATATTAGATTCAAGTCGCCTAAATCCCTGTCATATGAAACATTCTGTTTGTCGTTCATCTCATGATGCGTAATTTTCTTATTTATGACACTGTAGATCTGGGGAATGGGGAGATCACGTGACCTTACAAGCGGCTGCAGACAGGGTAACATAGCACTTTCAAGATGGCTGATTTGTTTCTATGAGTAAAAACATTATCTTCAGGTTTTTGCACCATTTATCTTGTGACGTCTAGTTCCGGCTGTAGATTCAGTCTGCTGTTTTCTCATTAGTCCATCGCAATAAAGACGCCTTAAATGATGCTCAAAATATGTTATTGTTTGTATCAGTAGTTCTTTAGACATTGCTTTCATATTGTTCTGTGGATTACTCAATTGTTATATTATTGATAGTGCATCTCATGTATTTTACTAATAGCAACCATTTTTATCTGTTAATTCAGTTTGCTGCTAAAATATGTCTGTTGACGTCATTCAGAGACACTTGCCTTGTTGAGATAGTCCCCAGAGATGCCACTCCAACAAGAGGTCAGAGTTGAGTCCTGTCTTCTCTAGTTCTATCTATCATGTATTAGTGTTTGTATCATTACTCCACCCATCTTGTCACTGTGATCTTCCTCCATTATAGAGTTTTGGCTTAGTTTCTGGACGCCCCATCTTTCAAGTGTCGTGAATAAGTTGCAGCCTAAAGATAGTGGTGTTTGATCATTGGTTCGCCCCTTTTTGCAGAGCTTTGGCTGAGTTTCTGGTGCGAAGTACATTATAATTCATTGTATGCAATTGAAGGTGAGGAGTCTATTGCTCCCTGATATTGGATAACTTGTATGCCAACAGTTTCTACTGATACTTTTTGTGATACACTAGTTTATCCGACCTTAATCTCTGTCGCATGCTCTATACTTGCAGATCTTCCGACACGCAAAACTAAAAAGAAGCACTGGCTGTTCTAGTTCTAGCATTGTAGGTTTCATTGCTTTATTGGACTACTGCTCTTCTCTATTTAGTCCTGCAACAGCACCTGTAACCTTATTTAGTTCTGCCTTTCCTGATGTCGCAAGTTGTAATGTAACCTAGAAAGAAACTCGTGTAAGATTATGTACAGTGAAGTGCCAATATTTTACTAGCAAATTTGTGGTCTGTTTGCCTGTTTCGGTGGCCATTGCTCGCGTTCTCCGCTTTTCTGAGGTGTTGACAAATTGGTACTGTAGTTTGTGCTCAGCCCGACGAGCAACGAGAGTTGCCTGCGTGCAACTTGTCTGGTTCGCATTTCAGTAATTGGGTAAAGGGAAATCGTTTTTTTTAAAAAAAATGGAAGATGTCATTGGTATTTTGTCCATGTAAAGAGTTAGCAACGGAGTAATCATACGGGATTACTGCTGGAAATTTGTAATTATGGACTTTTCTTAATCGAAACTTTGATTGTAGATCGTTGGATTTCACAGAGTGATCTAATAGCATGAATTGCTGTCACCGTAAAAACGTCTCATCCAACAATATCAGGCAGTTCTGCAACACTGCTTGATGGGTGAAAAAAAAAGTAGGGAGCCGGAGTATTAGATATTTGTAGCTTGAAATATTGATATGTGATCTGTTTCTCTCCATTAAAATTGGGTGTACTTTGCCATGTATATATATTTTTGAGCTTTTTACAATCCTTGAATGAAAATTAGGGGGATGAGTTATATAACTTTCGGTACCACTTAAAAGACACCTTTTTCAACACACATCCCTAAGATCCCTTCTTTCTCCCTTGTCCACCCTTGTACAGAGACAGGAAACATCAGAAGCTACTTATGCACGTCGATCACTATAGTGCTGCAGAATCGATTGTTTCAGAACACAACAAACCAACCCATCACACCAAAAACACACCACGTATTGAACATATACAGTTCAAACAAATGAGAAAATGTCAAACAGCGTCAAATTCTCACTGTAGATCTGCTTCCCAAATACCAACATGTAAAAAGCTCCCAAATAAACGTTACATCACACCTTTAACTTCAAAATACAAATTAAAGACTAGCATGATTCAACACATGTTAATGCTCTTCAGAAGTCATAGGCACAAGGTATACAAACAATTCTTGGCCAAAGTCTAGTACAGGTTACCAGCAGCACAGTAGATGATTATGTAACTAACATGGACAAACCAACAACTAGCTGCAGAAACTTGTTACCTCCATGGATGAATATGAAACTCAGCATCATGTATTAGTGTTTGTATCATTACTCCACCCATCTTGTCACTGTGATCTTCCTCCATTATAGAGTTTTGGCTTAGTTTCTGGACGCCCCATCTTTCAAGTGTCGTGAATAAGTTGCAGCCTAAAGATAGTGGTGTTTGATCATTGGTTCGCCCCTTTTTGCAGAGCTTTGGCTGAGTTTCTGGTGCGAAGTACATTATAATTCATTGTATGCAATTGAAGGTGAGGAGTCTATTGCTCCCTGATATTTGATAACTTGTATGCCAACAGTTTCTACTGATACTTTTTGTGATACACTAGTTTATCCGACCTTAATCTCTGTCGCATGCTCTATACTTGCAGATCTTCCGACACGCAAAACTAAAAAGAAGCACTGGCTGTTCTAGTTCTAGCATTGTAGGTTTCATTGCTTTATTGGACTACTGCTCTTCTCTATTTAGTCCCGCAGCAGCACCTGTAACCTTATTTAGTTCTGCCTTTCCTGATGTCGCAAGTTGTAATGTAACCTAGAAAGAAACTCGTGTAAGATTATGTACAGTGAAGTGCCAATATTTTACTAGCAAATTTGTGGTCTGTTTGCCTGTTTCGGTGGCCATTGCTCGCGTTCTCCGCTTTTCTGAGGTGTTGACAAATTGGTACTGTAGTTTGTGCTCAGCCCGACGAGCAACGAGAGTTGCCTGCGTGCAACTTGTCTGGTTCGCATTTCAGTAATTGGGTAAAGGGAAATCGTTTTTTTTAAAAAAAATGGAAGATGTCATTGGTATTTTGTCCATGTAAAGAGTTAGCAACGGAGTAATCATACGGGATTACTGCTGGAAATTTGTAATTATGGACTTTTCTTAATCGAAACTTTGATTGTAGATCGTTGGATTTCACAGAGTGATCTAATAGCATGAATTGCTGTCACCGTAAAAACGTCTCATCCAACAATATCAGGCAGTTCTGCAACACTGCTTGATGGGTGAAAAAAAAAGTAGGGAGCCGGAGTATTAGATATTTGTAGCTTGAAATATTGATATGTGATCTGTTTCTCTCCATTAAAATTGGGTGTACTTTGCCATGTATATATATTTTTGAGCTTTTTACAATCCTTGAATGAAAATTAGGGGGATGAGTTATATAACTTTCGGTACCACTTAAAAGACACCTTTTTCAACACACATCCCTAAGATCCCTTCTTTCTCCCTTGTCCACCCTTGTACAGAGACAGGAAACATCAGAAGCTACTTATGCACGTAGATCACTACAGTGCTGCAGAATCGATTGTTTCAGAACACAACAAACCAACCCATCACACCAAAAACACACCACGTATTGAACATATACAGTTCAAACAAATGAGAAAATGTCAAACAGCGTCAAATTCTCACTGTAGATCTGCTTCCCAAATACCAACATGTAAAAAGCTCCCAAATAAACGTTACATCACACCTTTAACTTCAAAATACAAATTAAAGACTAGCATGATTCAACACATGTTAATGCTCTTCAGAAGTCATAGGCACAAGGTATACAAACAATTCTTGGCCAAAGTCTAGTACAGGTTACCAGCAGCACAGTAGATGATTATGTAACTAACATGGACAAACCAACAATTAGCTGCAGAAACTTGTTACCTCCATGGATGAATATGAAACTCAGTCAAGCATTGTCCTCCCATCCCATGTATAACCATGTTCAGTCAAGTGTTACATGTCAAAAGTCAGTGGCACGAGACATTATTTGTTCCATAACTTAACCTTTGAAGGCTTGTATCTGTCATATCTGTCATCCATCTCTGTGGCCCACCATCATCCCCAATTACGTTGTATGCATAGGATGAAAGCCCAACGTTCTCACCACATGAACTTGCCTTTCCCAGGTTATATAACCGTTCTGTTCTGGATAATACTACAAGATTGGAGAATGTTGAGAAGCTATTGCCAAAAAATACATCAGCTCTTGAGCAAACCTCAAAATCAATAGCAGACTTTATAAGGTACGGCTGCCTATCATAGATGTCAGTAACTCCAAGTTTCTTCTTCTCATAAGCAACCATACCCACTCTCCACCCACTGGTTATTGAATCATCTTCAAGAAGGCTGTCGGCTACTGCAAGATAAACTACAACTGGCCGACGTAGATCAGTAATCTGAGAGACCTTATGAATTATCTCTTCTTTACTACTGCAGATTTCATTTGAGTTGGACCGCTGCTCCCACTTCTTGCAATGTATCATCCAATCTTTCTCTATTCTCATGTGAACAGCAATGTATGGCACAGGAAGATTCGTTGAGCTATCTTTCCTCTGCTTACCACGAGAAATGCCAGCTTCATGTCTTGCCTTTCGGCCAGCCTCTCTGATCTTGGATATCACCTTACCCACTTCAGTTTCTATCTCAGGAGCTAAGACAAGGCAATCAAAGATCTTGGCATAATCTTTGACTGGCCAGTGGTCAGGCCACAGAAATGGATGTTTGCCAACGATTTCAATGACTTCAGAGTCATCCGCCTTACCCCAAATGAATTGCTGCAATTGATCCAAGTCTCTCTCCACTGTCCACCTTCTACCACTCCCCTTTTGGAGTTTGAGGGGCTCAGTTCGATTCGAAACTTCTGAATACCGAGCTAATCTTACAAATCCATGACAACGGGTATTGAACTTGTTAAAGTCAAAAACCTTATCAAAACTGATGGGCTGCAGCAAGTCAACCTCTTTGTAGAAGAGCGAAGCACTCAAACTTGGCATGAGAAGAGATCTGTTGAGGAATCTAGCAGTCAAGCATGCCCTGGCAAATGCAATTTTCTGATTGTTCAATCCCCATATAATCTGTGGTACTTCAACAAACTTGTCTCGCCTAACTCCAGGAAGCAAGTCAGGAGCCGTTGACTCGTAAAATCCTTCCTTCTCAGATGAGCTTATGGCAAGAAAAGGAGATACAATTGCTCTCAAAAGAATAAGAGCAATAACTATTAGAAGACCTTTGCAAACCACAGGCCTTGTGGGCAAGCTAATGAGCTTGAGATGCTTAAGATCTAGTAGGATGTTCATTGAAGCAACGTGTTAACCCTTTCTCATCCTAAGGATCCCTTATATCACCAATCATGCCTGTTTCATCTTTGGAAGAGAAAAACCCAATGAAAACCACACTGATTGCTAAAATCAATAACCAAACACACTTGCTTAGGTAGCCGCAGAAATTCTTCTGGCCCACTGCTGTCAATTTTAGATATTTCAAGCACTAATATTAGCTGCCTTTCTGGCCTCTTCCATTATCAGTCTAGTACATGCTTTTTCTGAGAGGCTGCAAATGAAAAAAGAAAATAAGAGTATAGTTCAATGTAGTCAGAAACTTATATTGCATCCATTGTACAGTTTCTTATAAAATAATACTGGATGGTTAAACATATAACTTTCTTTCTCATTGTATCTAGTATTATTCTGTTCGCTTGGTGACCTGAGCGCACCAAACTGTAACAAACTCTTTATTTCAATGAGAAAAATTCAGGTGGGGCTTCTTGCCTCACCGTAGTTTCCTCCAAAAAAACAAATGTATCTAGTATTACGTTCATTGTACATGCAGACAAAGTTTTCATTGTAAGATATCCAAGGGAAGAAACACCCAGTGTCATATGCTTCACACGATCCCATTGAGCTATTTATACACACTTACGAGCCATGTCCCTTATGAACCATACTACATTAACAAGACCATGACTGATATTGAAACACCAATGAGAAATGATGGAAACAGAGCAAATATTTCAGTATTTCTGTAGCTGATACTAAAGCAGGGACAGGGATGGATGCACCTTGGGACCTATCCTACGGGTAGAGAGCCCATGATCCAGATGAAATTGATCTAGCAAGCACTCATGGGTCACACAAAATGTGACGGGCTCGGCAAACGAATCAGCAATTGGAGTGCTGAATTCCTTATGACAACGGATGGCTTTACATTAATTTGACGGAGCATTGCACAAAGATTCCTACTTAACTCGGAACAATTGATATCGAAGCGAAATCAGACAAAAATGAAAAGTTTAGGGCTTTCTCACCAACAGCAGAAATCAGTTCGTATGGATCTCCAGAGGGGATACGGGGACGCGGAGGTGCAGTCACCGTCCCTCTTCCTCACACGCGACGAGATGAAACCACGGTCGCCGGCAGCAATCACTCCGCTCCGCGGAGAGCACACGAAGGGAGAGGCCGCGGGCTGGTGGAGGAGGTGGAGGCGCACCTGTCGCTCGATCTAGAGTCCAGTACGGCTCTGGTGCTTCCCGGTGGCGCGGCGGGGGAGAGGCCGGCGGTGAGCAGTGGAGACGGAGATGGCAGGTGCGTGGGGTGGGGTGGGGGCCCGAAGAGCTTGACGTCGCGTGGGAAGAATTGGTCTCTCGAAGGGACAGAGATCGACTGACTTGTGAGGAAGAATCGGCGTTTTTTACAGCAGTAGATGGATGAGCGCGATGTTTCCAATCCATAACTTTGATATGAAACCACAAGTCTATTTGACCTTTTCATTTCACTTGCAAATCAATTGGGTTGTTCTGCCGGCTGCAGCTGCGGTTGCGGCTTCAGAAAAATAACTGCGAACACTGTAGCTGCTGCAGAAACGTTGTAGCGGCTGCAGAAGAAATAACTGAAACACTGTAGCTGCTGCAAAACAGCTGCTGCAAAGCAGCCAGGCGAACAAGCTGATTAATGTAAATTGAGTATAATATAAAATAAAATTTGAGTTTTTCAAAAACAAAAAAAATTAATTTGCCAATTCGCGTCCTTTCAAGCGGGAGTGCTCAGTCCTACCAGAAACGGGAGTAGGGGGGGACCATTTGCAGCTTTCCTTTAGTTCCTGTACTCTATTTCTCCTCTGACCTGTGGAGAAGGAATGCAGGTTTAGCATCCAGGAAATTTCATTTGCCTCCAGAAACTTGGACCAGATCAACTTCCTTTTCGGAGGTGGCGGACCAGATCAACTGATGAGCTCATCAGTCATCACAAATGCAAAGTACTCCACTTTATTATAGCTTAACACCCGGTCCCATTGCATGCATCAGAACAATAAGTTGGAACATGTACAGTTCCTACTGTTATTTTCATGTTTGTGATAAATAAGTTGTTCAAAGGAGCCTGCTACAATTCAGAAGTCAGAAAAATTCCTTTTGGAAAGATGATAGTAAGGCGAATGATGTTGAATCCCGTTAGCATACATTTCACCCAGGTGGCTTGTCAGGAATCAAAATAGAACAATGTACAGTTGAAGGCCGTATGCATCTGCAGACTTTTAAATTTGAGAGCCAAAGTTTATTACGTGGGAAAGAAACTATTGGGCTTTACAGATTAACAAACACCAGTGTACAATAGAGGTCGATCACACTCAAACAATCACTTCAATTACATGCGAGTGGGCTTGATCACTGAGGACCTGATCTTGCGTGTCATCTGCAGCAGGCAAAGAGGAGCTCCTTTGCTGTCCATGTCACTTCTGCGAGATCCTGCAATGACTCTATTGTCTCTTTCTTCAGTGGGAAAACCTTCTCCATGCATTCTGTCAAGGAAAAAAAAAGTTCACTTAACATGATAATATCAAAGTCATGACCTCTCAGATGAGTTTGATTCTAAGGTAGTCAAATTTCTAAAGAAATTATACACTGACTGCCAAATGACTCGCCCCAAGAGAGTAAACCTCTTGAATCTTCATGAAACAAACCAAATCTATATGAATATGTTTCCAGTAGCGAAATCTCCGTACTGTGAGTAAAATTGTAGTGTGGACAAGTATACGCAAGATGGACAACAGTAATATACCTGGATGTCTCACAACATTCAGCAATGATAGTGAAGCAAGTACCCTCTCCTCCAAAACTCTGTCATAACTTAGGCTATCTAAAAGTGCAGGCGCAAGAATGGAACATGCTAAAGGCTGAAAATCGTTGCACCCACGCAATGGGGAGAGGGAGCTGCTCATCCATGTAACAGTGATGAGGCACGCCCGAACCAAACTTGGGATTCCATCAGATATGCAGTCTGACAGAACCATAAGGAACCTTTTGTTCCCACTGTTTAGTAACATTAAGGCAAGCTTCTTCAGCCGTTCTTCAACTACCTTTTCTTCTTCCTGTTATTTAAGACAAAAATAAAGGTAAAACATACAGAAAGTAATTAGCAAACCAAATTGTAACATAATGTTAAAGTATATTTTAGAACATACCGCCCGTGCAGTCTTATCTTTAAATATCTCAGTTCTCCTGAAGGATTCAGAAAGGGAGTCATCTAGACCAGCTCTCTTTAGTAACCACGCTTCTGCTATGGGCTCTCCCGAGGATGAAAATCTCCCTGCCAAGATTAAAAGAGCTCGAGCACACTGTTCTTGGACCTTTCTGCTCTGGGACCTGTGTTCCAAAGCAGCTATCATAGCCTCAATTGCTTCCTCTCTGTAAACACTGTACTGAGAAGGATCTCCCTGCACAAAAACTGTCGTATGGGGATCATACAAATACTGAAAAGCATACCTGGTCAAAGGAAGAAAAGGTTCATCATTTGATATGTTACCAGGAGATCAAGCTGAAGCAACATGGCAGCTGCTAGTGGATGTTGGACAAGAGGAGCCTGCTGGAGATAGACCAGCAGAATATGCATTGTATTCAAGCAACCACTGAGCTAGTTCAATCAAAGGATGTTTTTAATATGATGATTAAAATATAAACGTCAAATTTTACCTATTAAGACAGACAAGTTCACTCATCATGTTAAGGGCTGCAGCACTAGCCTTCTTATGATTGCCTACAAGAAGTTGAACAATAGGCTCCTTCTTCACATTATCAGCTAAGTAATGCCGACAACTGCCATCGGCTTGAATACATGAGGTCAACAGAGAGATGCAGGTCTTGCTCTCACGGGCATCGCCAACGTCAAGTCTGCTCATGAGCAGGTCAAGACCACCTAGAGCAATCATCTGCTTTGCATTCTCAATGTTTCTGTCGACATCAAATCCCATAAGGAGCTGATCCAGGAAATAGAATGCAGCTATTTTTGGAGCGCATTTTACAGAACACAGAAATTGCACCTCGTCACCGCACTCCAATATATGCAACACTAGTGGGATCCAGTCCAACGATAGCATCTGCTTAGCTTTAGGCTTCATCATGTAAAGCACTACAGCTGCCTTCAAGAACAACTCGTTGCTTCTCAGAAGTCGCAAGAAAACCTCAAGCTGTGGATCTGCATTAAGCACAATTTGTCTAATTACCTCATTTCCCAGAACCAACTTTCCCATTATCAATATAGCAGACTCCAATGCCGCATCATCTTTAGAGGTGAATGTAACCTCGAGAAGCCCTTGAATAAAAGAGGGACATGACAGCAAGGTAACAAGATTAGGATCCCCTTGCGAGGTTGAGCATGCTCTGGCAACTTCATGAACAGCATACTCACACTGCCTAAGACTGTCTGAATTGGATACCACAGAAATGGCTCGTTCCAGAGTCATAGTTAGCTCGTTGCTGTCTGGTTCTTTCTCAACTAACACAGTTTCCTTCTTTGGTATCTTAGGATGATTGATAACATTCCTGCTTAGATCTCCACGACAGGAGAATAGTCGAAAAGAGTAGGATTTGCGTGGTGTTGGTGCTTTTTCTTGAATAGCACCTTCTCTCCGAGAGCGGGAATGCTTTTCTTGGAGCCCCATTTTACTCTGTCTACTCAAAACAGGCGTAAGTTAAAGAAAGAAAAGAAAAACTTCAAAGTTATGCGCTGGACTAAAAAATTCAGCTTTGGTCACAAAGCACTATCGGCACTTCATATGATCCGGGGAAAAATGCAACAGTAATGGCAAATTTATTCCCTCAAAGAGAAACGATAAGGTCGAGTGCAGCAAACACAGCTGATAGTTTTATTTTTCTTAAGATGCATTTGGACTTTAAGTTCTGTGATTTCAGCTTTTAGGTAATATTGAGTACTATTAAACTACCTTGAGGGTGCAACTGTTGAAAAAAGAACCAACGCCAAGAAACACTTGCTTGCTATTGTTGCTCTATCTATACCAGAAATCTTATACTATTAAATTCAGCTAGTTAGCAAAACAAAAGGAATGCACGAATCAAATGGACAATAAAATAGATGGGCAGGAAGATGTAGAAATGCTGATAATCAGTTACTAAATTTTGGAAAGCATATCAATACAGATTGATTATGAAGCAAGAAAAGAATTCAGATTATGGTAAAGTCAACTTAATACTATAAACATGTGAATCCCAGACCAAGACCCGAATTACTTGTGAGGAAAAAAAAATGATGCATGAAGGATACATGAACATTATTCTTCAGTTCTCTTGTAGTAACTTTTGGAACCGAATAGTTCAGTGGAATCTTAAAAACAGACTCTAGTTTTATGAGTATAACTTGGTGTTACTTTAAATAAATATGAATGTAGCCAAAAGCTTGCCCCACGCCATAGAAAACAAAGATGACACTGGACTAGGCTCAAACAGCTACCGTGCTGGCAGCAATTTAATTATCAGAACTGCGATGAGTGACCACAAATTGTCGCTTGTCTAAAACATGTTGCCATGCCAATACCAATACGACACACAATAAACATATCTTACTATGAGGAGGCTAATTAGCTGCAAAAGATTAAAAGGACTGTTGACTCACATGCGCAAGCTTTTCCGTCTTGAAGCTCACTGAATTATCATTGAAGTCTACATCGAGATCCAAAACCAATTCAGTATTATCATCCAGTTTGGCGGGCCTGACATTTTCCTGTTCAAACGCTGTGCCGAAAACGGCATTGTACCTGTAAAACCAGATAACCATGTTATAACACTCTAATCGCTAACTGCCTGATGAGAAGCTGTCCAAATTTCTATCCAATGCAATAGTATATGGCAAGATTCACCCACAGGTTTGCGTTGATGGAGCTCCTGCGCAGAGAAGCCGAGTTCGGCTTCTGGCATGCATCTAGATTCCCAGGCATCGAAGGCAATGGCACGGAGGGGACCGGCGGCGCATCCGCCCCCGAAATAAGCCACTCCTTGTAGTACGTTGCAAACTGAGCGGTGCCACTGTCCATGTGATCGTTGTAGAGCCTCTGCAGGCTCTTCATCCTCCTGCTCCGGTCGTCGGCGTCCCAGTCCGCAGCGAGGTCGGCCTCCTTGGTGAACCACACCTTGAGGTGGAGCAGGTGGGGCAGGAAGACGTGGTCCCAGAGGTCCGGGAGGAGGGTCTTGCGCCCCAGGCCGGGCGCATCGACGAACACCTGGAGAAGGTGGCGCGCGGAGACGCGGTCGTTGCGTTCCATCTTGTAGACGACGGAGAGGTAGAGCTGCGCGCACGCGGAGAGGTGGGAGTCGGGCACGCCGCAGGTGCGGCCGCCGCCCTCCGTCGCGGCGCCGGCGCCG
>LAPY01000466.1:162554-173337 GCA_000970635.1 Eragrostis tef | reverse complement strand
GGGCCCTGTCCCGCCTACGTCGCCGGATTCACAGGGTTCCACGAGTTCGCCGAGTTCACGGCGGAGGACGTGGGCACGGCTGAGAGCGGGCTCAACTCGATGGTGCTCGCCAACAACGCCGAGACCGTGCTGCTCCCGCTCAACGAGCCGGTGCACGGCACCAAGCGCCGCAGCCAGATACAGACGTACCTGGACCACCACGGCGGCCCGGGCGTGCAGCACATGGCGCTGTCCAGCGACGACGTGCTCAGGACGCTGAGGGAGATGCGGGCGCGCTCCGCCATGGGCGGGTTCGAGTTCTTGGCGCCGCCGCCGCCAACCTACTATGAGGGTGTGAGGCGGCGCGCTGGAGATGTGCTCTCGGAGGCGCAGATCAAGGAGTGCCAAGAACTGGGGGTGCTGGTGGACAGGGACGACCAGGGTGTGTTGCTCCAAATCTTCACCAAGCCAGTGGGAGACAGGTAAAATTGCAATCTTTTATAGCTTTCAAATTGCATAATGCATGCAGAATACAGAAGGAATACTCACAGCTTTGTACTCAGCATTCAAGAGAATCTCAATTTTTGTGCTTTCATGCATGATACTTCTTTACTGAAGATTGTGACATAAGAGAATAAAGTGATGTGCAGAGTGAAAAGGCAACATTTGTTGCTTCCTCCAAGCTTATCTTTAGCTCCCTGCCCCGTAGTACTCTAGTTATCTAGTACAACTTAACATAGAAAGATTTTTGCACCTTTTGATGCCCGGACAAGATTAATGATTTTCGCTTTTGTACAAAAGAGATGTCTTTTCCAGCTTCCACGAACTTAAATCAGCAAGGCTACTGTACACCCAAAAAAAAACATTTCTCTTCATCTTGCATCATCACTTAGAAATTTAAGTTAATTTGAATCAGTATCTGTGTTTAGTTTGAAGTGCGTCCTGCTACTGTCATCTCCTGTATGAGATTCAAATTCTAAATGGACCTGCTATTTCTATCAGGCCAACGCTGTTCTTGGAGATAATCCAAAGGATTGGGTGCATGGAGAAGGATGAGCGTGGACAAGAGTACCAGAAGGGCGGCTGTGGCGGTTTTGGCAAGGGCAACTTCTCCGAACTGTTCAAGTCAATTGAGGAGTATGAGAAGTCCCTTGAAGCCAAGCAAGCTGGTGCAGTTCAGCAATCCTAGGGTGTAGAAGCTGAGCAAGAAATATAGATGTAGTGCTACTTTGTATTATGGTGTATTTGGTGCAAATGATACTGAAGTGCTTCGATACACGTGACATGCAAATATTGATGTTATAATCGTTAAATGGAAAATACAGGCATGGTGATCAATGTATTAATACATAGTAGAGCGTGCACACACCAGAATGTTGATGATACATTTCCGGTATCATCGTTGTAATATGTTGGAAAATAAAATAAGAATCAGCATGTGCAATGAGGAATCTGTCCTTGGGATACTAGTAATCACATGACGCTAGTCGATTTGTCCTTACTTTTTGTGTGTTTAACAGAGCCATTTGTCTACTTCGTTCGAGGTTGCTGCGCTGTTCTGGCCTGGCTTCAGCAACCTGAAAGAAGCAGGAGCAAATAACAGAATAAGGCCATCTAAGACATTCACGTGGTCATCTTGCTTTCCGTGACCTTGAATGGCACAAAATGGACTTGGCATGTGACGCATGTCTCTATCCTATTTATGTTAACCTTATGCATACCAAGATCTGACAAATACTTAAGTTACTCATTATCTCCTTGGTATTATAGGGCATCGCTCATATGTAACTTTTAATTACTCAGTTGCATTTTGCTAGCCAACGCTCATCATATACCACTGAAGAATTTCAGGCAGAGTAACACATATCTCTATGAGCTTATAGTAAACTGAGTTATCAGAATAATATCAAAAGCACGGCTGGTGTATTTATCATTAGATTTACCTATGTGACAGATATGTTCGAGGATTATGTGCAAGGGCAGAGAAATAGAGAGAGGGGCAGCACACCTCTTTGTCAGGAGCAGAACAGCCTGGAGAACATGTAAGCATGGCAACCCTGCAAAGCATCAAGCAGAGGGGCAGTCTGCGATGCATCAGCAACATCACGATCCCTCCATTTCTGCACCATCGTTTCAGCATCCAGTGCAACCTGGTGCTGCAGCACCGATGCCGCCAATGGTCCGATCAAGTTGAGCCTTGTTGCGGCAGAGATCACATCCCTCATTGTTACAAACATGTAGGAGCGCTGCGCCATCTCGCTATCAAATCCAATCAGTCCACAAATCAACCCAAATATTGCCGCGTGGTGAAATGACACAATCTTGGAACCAAGGAACGCCTGTCGCAGATCCTGCAGCGCTTGAATCTCAGTGAAGACTGATGCTGCCACTCTCAGCAGAGCGGAGCCTTGTGACACCGATGCCTTCCTGCCAACTTCATTGGTCAATGTTGCTTCCAGCAGCTGATCCAGCTTGACCCATGTCTCAGAATCAGGGGACTTGCAAGCGCAATACACAAACGGGAGCAGTAGGCTGCCAGTGTTCTCCATGATCTGGATGACAAATGACCTCAAGTCTTCCTGGTTATTCACCATGCGAGATTGCATTGCGGCTTCAAGGCCGTAGGAGTGAGCGAAACCGCCGGTGGGTAGGATGGAGTCCAGCATCTGCCACTGGGTCCAGTGCAAATGCTGCTTTAAACTCGTCGTGTTGGATGGCGCTTCCTCCATTTCGCAATCCATAGAGTTGACCAATCTTGATTTCTTCGATATCGGGTGATCTGACTCCATTAGATTCAACAGAGAATATGAACCAGTCTTTACTGAAATGAATAAGATCGTGCTACGATTAGATTGACCACACAGCAACATCACAAACGATAGCGACACACATGCAAGAATATACAGCTTATCATGATTCTCGATACACACATCCCCACACGAAGGCAACAAATTTTTCATCAACTCATCAATGACGAATTATTGAATCACGATAAGGCATCAAGATAAGGCTCGCAGCCAGGCATTCCATCGAACACCACGGGGGCGTAAGCCATATAACACATATATAGAATCGTAGGAACCAACTTATCGAGATGGAAGTCGTACTACCTTGGTAAAGTTTGTAGCACAGATTGAATCAACTGTTCACGAACTGATCCGAAACTGAACTGCCTCAATCGAGAGATGTATAGTCTGTGCCGGTGTGACGGTCGCCGGCGAGCAGTAGCGACGAGAGACAGCGCCTGAGACCGAAGGGCGAGGTTTCGGAGCCGACCCGCCGGCCAGGTACTCCCTCGAGGTCCAGTCGAGGGTGGGAGCTGACCCGTTGACGCCTCCGGCGAGCCAAGAGCGCGTCGTCTTCGCACGATTCAGGCAAAGGGGTAATCGCGCAGAACGTAACCGCAGTGAGAGGAAATTGCATGGGCTGATCTCGAATCCAGCCCAGTAAAGCCATTTGTTAACAAGCTCTGTCCAGCCCACAAGGCCCATTAGATATCGGCCGTTTGAGCTTCTGGTCCAATGAGTTATGAGCCCACGCATCCACCGGGTTCCTCCTTCCAACCAAAGCACACCCCGCCGCCGGCCTCGCCCGCCCCCGCTCGCCGACCGCCGGTGCCGGATCCTTCCACCACCCGCCACCTCGCACTTCGCCGCTGCTCCCTCCCTCGCTCCAGCGTAGTGGAGCGGAGCGGAGATCCCTGCGGAGGTGCACTGGTTGCTTCGTCCGCGGGTGAGTAACCCTAGCTCTCACTTCGATGGATGCCCTTTCTCGAAGCGCTTCTCTCGTCTTCCCGCTCAACCGAGTCCAAGTCTCTTTATGTTCGCTTAGTTGTGAATTTGAGTGATGCATGGGGCCGTGCGCTGCTAATGCGGTTCAATCTAATTCATTAGTGGCTCGATTAGGTGTTTCTTTGTCAGCGCGTGAGATCGGCGTTAGATGCTCTGCACCGTAGAATACTAGTTGGTACCTTTGATCTTGGTAGCTCTGGTTTGTCTCGTGTACCTTTGTTGTTTTCACAAAGGAATCCAATGTAACTATATAGGGTATAAAATCAGACGGTACTGTTTTACGTGGCTATGCATATTTAAGGTGTTGTCAGTCCTTTGCTGGATGCAAACTTTATGTCACCGCTATTTTTTACGGCTTTCCTACTTGCCTGTTAAGCAGTGCTTTCATTTGTTTTGTTTCATACATTGTATTCAACCTTTGTTTCTCAGTAAATATGGTAGTTATGGCCATCTGTTTCAATTTGATAAGTGAAGTTTAGGTGGTCATTGCAATGGATGGCATAATCGGTACAACTAGGAGTACTCCCTGGCTGAATGGAAAAGTTATGAAAAAATAAGAAGAAATTTGCTGCATCGCAATTTGCAATGTAGTAGTAATCTGTCTTATATGCGACCATTGTTTTGGAGTTGAATGATCATGCTGCTTATCAGAACCATGAAAAGAATTTCATCAAGATTTGCTTTCTCTGGGCACTGTTGAGGGCCGCACTATATCCTCATGTCTGTAAGTGCATCCACATGTCCAACAGGGTGACGCCAGTTACTCTTTGTGAAGAAAACATTGATGCTTGTCCCATAAATAGTAGAACCATAGCTGTTTTCGTTAATTTTGATAATTGAAGTGTATAAACAGTCATTTTATTGCATTATATTGTTTGTACAATTAGCATTGGCTCATGTTTAAAAGGAGCATCACTGTAAGGAAGTATGACTTTATATGTTTAATCTGCCAAGCAGAACTTCGGAGTTGAATGATTTTTTTCCTCATTAGGGTCATGGTAGTTTTCAAGATTTCACATATGTTTTCTCAAGCTTTCTGCAGAGAGATTTGTCACATTTTCTAATTTTCCTTCGAGCAGGACATTGGTGAATAACACTTTCTGAAGAGGACTTCGCTAAAGGTTTGCCACCATGGCAAACTTAAACATAACCAACATCTTGGAGAAGGTATGCCCTACGTCAATTTGCCTGAAGTCGGGTTAAGCAGGATATCCCTTGACTTCTAATGTACTTCTTTAAATGCTCTCCAGATGACAGGAAAAGATAAAGACTACAGATATATGGCAACATCTGATCTGCTCAGTGAATTCAACAAGGAGGCCTTTAAAGCTGATCAAGACCTTGAGCCCAAGCTGACTAGTACTGTTCTTCAGCAATTGGAGGATGCTTCAGGAGATGTTTCTGGTTTAGCTGTGAAATGGTATTCTTTCTTTGCTTATTTGCTTAAAATAATTCCCATTTTTTACTTCACAATATTATATTTTATTATCACCTTTCGTTTTTACCCTTTTTGCCAATCAAAATCTTTGTTCAATTTATGTAAGAATGAATCTGATATTGTTCTATTATTTCTTTTGGCAATTTTTAGTTCTTATCATTTTGTGCTGTCTTCTTTGCATTAATTTACTATCTGAACTCTGGCTACATGTTCTCTTTATTAGCTTGGCTCCACTTGTCAAGAAGGTTGGTGAGGAAACGGTAGTGGAGATGACCAACAAACTTTGTGATAAATTGCTCAATGGAAAGGACCAGCATCGAGATACCGCTAGTATAGCCCTGAAGACGATCATTGCTGAAGTTACTACAACAGCACTTGCTGAAAAGATTTTGATTTCTCTTGCCCCACAGCTCATCAATGGTGTTAATACTGTAAGATTTATATTTTTTCAAGCTAGAGCTTTTTCATGCCTCAGTCTTACTCTGTTGTTCAGCAGCTTTAGTGTATGCCAGTTAAGCTTTAATTGTTCTGATAGAGGAAGGGGCCGAAGGGCTTTTTTATTTTTGTTTGTTCAACGTTAGTGTCTCTTCTGGAAGTCATATTAGCTGTGTGTACTTTCTAGTAGGTGATCCATATGTTCTCTCTGCCCTGTAGCAAAAATGACATCTACATATGCATAGTTGAACTACTATGTTGAAGCTGTTAACTTTATATATAGTTATGTTCCAATAGCAATCTTAACCAGCATGGGTAGTAACAGTATAACCTATTGGATGTTCCTTTTCATATCTTTATTTTTAAGTCTATTTGCGATAATGGGTATTGTTTTGAACCATTTCATGAACCTTTAAAGTTTTTTAGGTGAGTACCTGTTACTAGAAACATCATTGTGTAAAGAAATTTTCAGTAAAAATGGACAAATCATATTTTAAAAAAATTGGCAACACAATGTGCTCACAGCTCAAAAGAGTTTATTCATAGATAACAGTAAGACGGTTGCTATGTTTTATTTGTGCGTTCCCTAAATGCTGTCAGATATGATGTACACTGTATGCTTTGTATTGCTGAGTTATTTTTCTGTCACATTTGAATTTTTAATTTGTGACAATTTAAGCTGCCTATGGGAATGAGTGTGCATATGAACATTCCTTAACTTGTACGTGTGTATAAAAATCTTTCAATCGTCACATTGCTTGTTGATATTAAATTAACACCTTGTTGGTTGGCAGGGGAAAAATGCTGAAATTAAATGTGAATGCCTTGATATACTGGGAGATTTACTTCATAGATTTGGCAATTTGTCAAAAGATCATGAGTACATGCTCACTGCACTTCTGTCCCAGTTGGGCTCAAACCAAGCAAGTGTCAGGAAAAAGTCTATTTCTTGCATTGGTAATCGCGCATCTGATCTTGCTATGCTTCTTTTTCTTTCTGTCACTTGGAAATGATCTTTATCGTTTAAATGATCTTACTGAAATTATTATTATTATTTTCTCTATCTTGTAGCATCTCTTGCTCCAAGCTTATCAGATGATTTGTTGGCAAAAGCAACTTCACAAGTTGTCCTGTTGCTGAAAAATAAAAGTTCCAAATCTGAAATAACCCGGACAAATATCCAGATGATTGGTTCTCTAAGGTAAATACGACCCTTGAACATGTGTATTGTTGAGGCAAAGTAGGACATTTAGGGAACATAATTCATTTTTCCATGATATTTTATGCAAGTTCTGTTTCATATTTCAATCTAGTCCAAATGTGGATGCTTCATCTTTACTACCATAAAAACGCGAGTTGGTGGTGTCCGGTCGGTCGTCGTCTCGCGTCCCTCCATCCCTCCTCGCAGAGACGCGCCGACAGGTGGGTCCAGACTGGGCTTCGAAAATATCTCCCCGCCGCACTCCCATTCCCTCCCCCGGCTCCAGATCTCATCGGAAACGAAATCGCAGCTCCCGCACCTGCACTCCATCCCTCCCCCGGCTCCTCATTTGCGTATTCCGCTGGCTGGCAAGTCGAGGTGGAGGAGGAGGACGGCGATGGCGGGCTCAGCGGGGGACTTCGACGAGGACCGCGCGACCTGAGCTCCAGATCGGCAGAGCGCATGCTGTGCGAGCACTGGCTACTGCGGCAGCTTGAGTAGGAAACCGCGGCGTCTGGAGCTTATGCTGCGATTGCGACTGGAGGAGGCAGATGCGCTAGGACTTGTGCTCCAGCGGTGGGACTGGAGCGCAGCTTGCTGCGAGATGGCAGCGAACCGGCCAGCACGGGTGACTGAAACACGGGTTAAGCGGCGGCCTACGGCATCCTTATTAGAGAGCCGCTTGCAATTTGCAAAGCTCACTTTTGCTACTGCCTTATCTTATCTTTTATCTTGGTATAATTGTATATCTAGCTTATTATACTGTACATAGCTACCGTAAAGAACCAAACTTCTATTCGTCCACAGATTGGTTTTAAGTAAAAATCTATAAGTGAATTTCATTCCATAGTGATGGTCGTCTTCTTCTTTAGCTTGATCTAAACAAACGACTTAGATTTGATCTCAAGTTTAAAAAGCTAAAATTGTGATAAAAAATAGATTCAATTTGTCTCCAACAATTTTGTCTTACACTTCTACATTTCTCTTGCATATCATGATCGTGTCATACTAAAAATTAATAACATGGTCTGTCCATTACTAAACAAGAGTATTTTTTGGTTGTTTGTTTTGTTTAAAAAAGATCCGTAGCAACGCACGGGTATTAGGCTAGTTGCATTAAATATAACTGTTTATTAGGAATATGGACATGGATAATTTTGCATGTGTTCAGTATTATCAAGGTGTATTTTTTTGTGGGATATATGAAGAAGTTAATTAGTTGTTGACCCGAGGTTCTCTGAAATGCTTCTCTTAACATTATGTGTTTAACTTGCAGTCGCTCTGTTGGATACCGTTTTGGTCCACACCTTTCTGAAACCGTTCCGTTGCTCATAAGCTATTGTACAAATGCATCAGAAAATGATGAAGAGCTCCGTGAATACAGCTTGCAGGCAGGAGTTTATTTTTCCTTTCATCATTTTTAAAATATACCAATGCTGTTTCAGTGTGCCCTAAATTATCTCCCCCCTACAGGCTCTCGAGAGTTTTATGCTCAGGTGCCCAAGGGATATATCACCATATTGTGAAGGCATATTGAATCTTGCATTAAAGTATGTAAGCTATGATCCTAATTTCACTGATTGCATGGAGGAGGATACGGATGAGGAAGGCCAGGATGAGGAGGACGATGAGTATGTCACCATTATGCTTACAGTATTACCCAACAGATTAATTGGCTTGCATTTGCGTAATCTAAACTTGTTTAACTTTTTTTTTATCAGTGAGAGTGCAAATGAGTATACAGATGATGAGGATGCGAGCTGGAAAGTGCGCAGGGTTTCAGCAAAGTGCCTATCTGCAATTATAGTATCTCGTCCTGAAATGTTGTCAAAGATGTATCTGGATGTATGTTCGTATTAGAAATTAAAGAAGCATGCCACATGTGACATGTTTTATTTGTTATTACAGCGTCTTTCAGATTTTTGCCATGTTGTTTACATGCTTTTCAGTTTTTGAGATGGTGCTTATTGACTAGTTGGAATAAAAGGTTTTACTAATGTGCTAAATACTAGCTAGTCAAGTATATGCCCACATTAATGTTGAGAGTATATATTTATATGCAGGCTTGTCCAAAGTTAATTGAACGGTTTAGGGAAAGAGAGGAGAATGTTAAGGTAATTCATGTCATTTAATTTGTATATAGAAACCCAGTTGTCTTGTTTTCCAAATCTTATGAAGCTTCTGTCTGATTCTAGATGGACATCTTCAACACCTTCATTGAGTTGTTACGCCAGACTGGTAATGTGACGAAAGGACAAAGTGACATCGATGAATCTAGGTAAGAGTTCTTTTTTGCATGGCATCTTTTCATATCCTTGTTAACTTCTCATTAATGTTAAGGTAGTTAGAACATCTGATGCTGTTGTTTGTCTGTACCTAATAGGAACTTGGACATTAGTAGTTTATATACTATTCTACTACTAGTCAGTATATATGAGTATACCTCATTGCCTTGTAGTTATGCTAATCTTAGAGATTTATATTGCATGTTCTAAGCCTTGACACCTTGCTGTCAAACTATTTTTCTTTGCAGTCCTAGATGGTTGCTGAAACAGGAGGTACCAAAAGTTGTCAAGTCCATAAACAAGCAGTTACGTGAAAAATCAATCAAGACAAAGGTTAGTTCTTCAATTATCCCGCAGCCCATATTTTTGGATTCATCTTTCTGATGTTATCTCAATCATTTTCAGGTGGGGGCATTTTCAGTATTGAAGGAGCTTGTTGTTGTGCTGCCAGACTGCCTTGCTGATCATTTTGGCTCACTTGTTCCTGGGATTGAGAAGGCTTTGAATGTTAGTAATTTCTTCTGAAAGAATTTTCTTATGTGGATTTCTTTTTTTTAACCTATCATCGGTCGTCCAATTGACAGGATAAGTCATCTACCTCGAACCTGAAGATTGAAGCTCTTGTATTTACAAGGCTTGTTATGGCTTCACATTCCCCAGCTGTGTTTCATCCGTACATAAAGGTATAGTAGCTCTAGTGTTATTAACCAACAGTACTTACGAGTTACAACAGTTGCATGTGTTTGTGAGCTCAAAATCAATTTTCCAGGCACTTTCTGGCCCCATATTATTGGCTATTGGAGATAGATATTATAAAGTCACTGCTGAGGCCTTGCGGGTGTGCGAAGAGCTAGTCCGTGTCCTTCGTCCAAATCTAGATGTCAGTCCTATACTCCCATGTGTTTTTGTATCATGAAATGGCCAGTTATTTTGTTTTTTGATTTTTTTTCCTTTTTGGTTATTTTGTACTACAGGCAAGCTCTGTGGATTTCAGGCCATATATTGGTCCAATCTATAAAGCTATATTGGGACGCTTGGCTAATCAAGATCAAGATCAGGTTTGCAAAAATACTTTCCTTATACTCTTGCGTGTTTTCGGGTGCACTTCACTTATGCAGATGTATATTTTCCCAGGAAGTTAAGGAATGTGCCATATCTTGCATGAGTCTTGTGGTCTCCACTTTTGGTGATAGTCTACAAAGAGAATTGCCTGCATGCCTTCCAATACTTGTTGATAGGATGAGAAATGAAATAACCAGACTTACAGCAGTGAAGGTAAGCAACCGGTACTTATTTTAAAATAGTTCTTGACCTATTCATAGTTCAATCCTTATGTGCAATGCTTATGGCCTTTGTACTTAATATGCCACGTTTGGTTCATGGTAGTAGTAGGAATGGGAGTTTACAGTTGGGGTTGTAAACTGGTAATTTAGTGGGAGTTATTATCTTTGGGGGTGATTACCTCCTCACGTTCTTTGTAACTTATGTTCTGGTTCCACTCTACTGGACCCACTAACCGAACAGTGGAACAGAACTCCCTATTTAGTTTTGTTGCTTAATTACCATTGCATGCCATATTGGGAATAGAAATCCAACTCCCGTTCCGATTCCCTCTGCCAACTCCCACTGATTTGAAGGTTGTTTTTTTTTTTTT
>LAPY01000466.1:137457-148969 GCA_000970635.1 Eragrostis tef | reverse complement strand
ATCAATCGCCCCGCCGGCAGCCGCACTTTCTCTGGCTTTTCATGCATGTCTGTGCTCGCCCATGCACGCATGCTTATTAAACAAGCTTATCTCAGGCAACTCGTTAGTCATGTCTTTGCTTCGAATCCTACTTTTTGTTCTTTTCTTCCTTTGATGGAGTTTCTTGTTTTCAAAGGGGACGATTGGATTGCGTGCATTTCTTGTCATAAAACATCTTCACTGCACGTAAGAGTGGATACAGAATGTTTGCCGACCTTGTTTTGAGCCGAAAAAAGATTTCGGACCGCAATACATACGCGGTCGTTCAATAGTTTTTCAAGCATTAGAGACAGGTTCCCGGGCTCCCGGCCGGTCGCGGGCGATGCCAGCATGCTTCCTCCTTCAGGCGCTTAACTTCAGTCTTGGATTTTGAAATACGAAAAGCCGAGAGATCTTCGCCGCTTTGTTTCCGTACCGCGACACGTACGAAAGTTTGCCGAAAGTGACGCACGACTTTATATACGCCTATCAGTCCATGGACCAATCTAGCTTTTTGACAGGACGAGATCGAGAGGACGAATTATCAAAGTGTAGCGGCACGTAGCAGTCTACTACACCTTCAACACGCTTGCACTATTCTTTCCGATCGATGCTGATAGTGATGGGATAAGTGCCTTGATCGATCAGCCGATCAATCATCAGTATTGGATTCGCGGAGAAAAATATCGCTTTTTTTGACCGGTGTCTGGTGCAGCCTCGAGGCGCAGTTGCTGTCTGTCTCTGAAGTCTTGTCTGCGTGCACCGTGCGTACATTTGGGCGTGGAGATACGCGTACACGTCGTCGTCCTCCTATACGGTCAGTCTTTCTATTAGCTGGAGCTATCGATCGATGCCATGGCCCATGGCTAGGCCTGGGCTACAGCGATTTTTTCCCCACAAAACACACAAACAAGGGAATAAACTGATCGATCACCTCGATCTACAAGTGGTTTGTAACATCAACCATTGTACCCTTGGAAGAACAACAGAAACTTCTACCACGAGTACCATTGTACCCTTGCAAAAATAAATAAATAAAACTTTTACGAGAAAGTAGAGCATGCAAACCTCGGAAAAATCAACCGGCTACGCGCGTAACAGGTGGTGTGCAGAAGCGTCGCTGGACACGCGGATAAATCATCAGTATATGATGCTTCTGTGGTCGGTTTACCAGCGCGCCAGACAGTTGTCCCTGATGTATATGTCGAGCAACCGGAATGGTCAGACGAAGCTCAAACAAGATCGCGTCAGTACGTACGATGCCTCGCCAACTGGTCTTCCAGAAGATCTTTCGCGATCGTGTGAGAATGACCAGTGTCGTCAATCGTCAGAAAAATCCTGGGTTCCATTATTTCATTTTTTTTTTGTTTTTCTACGTGTTGTTGTCGACTGAAAACTTGAGAGAATCAAGCAGGCTAGCGCAATGTCCGGGGAATTGAACTAGTGCTTTCTTCATCGTTCGGCTGCAAACTCAGTGCAAAGAGAAACTCAGCGTTCTGTATATTTGTTAGGATTTACTTAACTCTCTTGATAGGGTTGGAGAATAGTAATGATGCGAGGAATGGATATCTTTTTAAGGCTGTAGTGCTTCTTTTTTTGGGATTATTGTGTTTCTACCCTGGTTGCCTCTCAATTGCGATTTTACCTCTGCTTTTTTTTTAAATTGAAGTGTGACTTTGCCTTACCGGGAGTAAAATCGCAATATTTTCATTATAATTTTACCTCTGATAGAGGTAAATTTTTGTCTTCATTTTGAAATTCTAGGGGTAAAATCACAAACCCTAAATTACAGGGGTAAAATCACAATTGAAAGACAAACAGGGGTAAAAACGCAATAGCCCCTATTTTTTATAGCGTTTGGGCCTAGTAAGAAGTACGGGTTGTCGGAAGCAGATGATAGAGTTTGGGCCTAGTAAGAAGTACGGGTTGTCGGAAGCAGATGATAGAGTTTGGGCCTAGTAAGAAGTACGGGTTGTCGGAAGCAGATGATAGAGTTTGGGCCTAGTAAGAAGTACGGGTTGTCGGAAGCAGATGATAGAGTTTGGGCCTAGTAAGAAGTACGGGTTGTCGGAAGCAGATGATAGAGTTTGGGCCTAGTAAGAAGTACGGGTTGTCGGAAGCAGATGATAGAGTTTGGGCCTAGTAAGAAGTACGGGTTGTCGGAAGCAGATGATAGAGTTTGGGCCTAGTAAGAAGTACGGGTTGTCGGAAGCAGATGATAGAGTTTGGGCCTAGTAAGAAGTACGGGTTGTCGGAAGCAGATGATAGAGTTTGGGCCTAGTAAGAAGTACGGGTTGTCGGAAGCAGATGATAGAGTTTGGGCCTAGTAAGAAGTACGGGTTGTCGGAAGCAGATGATAGAGTTTGGGCCTAGTAAGAAGTACGGGTTGTCGGAAGCAGATGATAGAGTTTGGGCCTAGTAAGAAGTACGGGTTGTCGGAAGCAGATGATAGAGTTTGGGCCTAGTAAGAAGTACGGGTTGTCGGAAGCAGATGATAGAGTTTGGGCCAATAAGTTATGGGCCCAACGTAACTTATTGGCCCAAACTCATAAGTTATCGTATGTTGGCGCCAGGCCCAAACGTCACAGACTCACAGACAAGACAACCTAGACCGGGAGGGAAAAAAAACATTGAGAATAGACCCAATCTCGTCGTCCTCCTCCGCCAGCATCCCCACCGCCTCGCCAGCCACACCACCGCCGCCGCCACGCCACGCAGCCGGCTCACTGCCCCAGTTGCGTCCTCCTCCTCCTCGCCTTTTGCTATATCGGATTTGCGCGGAATCGAGATCTGTCGCGACGTGGGATCGATTTCTCCTGTCGGTAAGGAACCCTAACTTGCTCGGATGGATGTTTCTCGACCAATTGCGCTCCTGGGAGATCTCGTAGTAGCCGCGGGCAATCAAATCGATGGATTTAGAGACATCGCATGCTGGGGTATAGTATATACTACGCTGACAGCTGACTCACGCATCCTAGCGGTTCAATAGGTCTTCGTCTTCGTTGCTCGCGAGGTCGATCGATCAATTGGTCTCAGCTGGCGCTATAGGATTCGCGAATCAAGTTGTGGGCGCAGATTATTGCCCCTTGTTGTGTGCATAACAGCATGAGTCAACGACCGGTACGGTGCTGGCGCTTAGATTCTTTGATTTACTCTTTCACCGCCTTCCCCAATTAGGGGTTCCTGCTGGTGTTGCTCGGACATTTCGGAATAGCAATTTTGCTGGATTGAGTTTTCCTTATGCGCCCGGTGGTTTTTTTCTGGTTACAGTATGGCACAACAGCGACGATGCTAATTTTCTGTCCCATGATTTGTTCTGCTGTGACTTTGCTTTCTTAAAATTTGAATCCAAGTAATTTGCTGCTTTGATAGCTGCTGAAATCAGGTTGAGTTATTAAGTTCCCGATGTGAACCTTACTTCACATTCCTTTTGTTGCTAATCTAATTCAGAGTTCAAATTGCAACATATATACTATTACCTCTTCTGTACTAAAATACATGATAAACGGAGTACATGATTGAAAATCTACTATTTTCTGATAGACACAAATGCGCAAAATCAATGCTTGCTGATAAATATATATATCATTAGAGCCCCTTCACTTCTTATCCTTTGTTTGATAAGAATCTATTCATTAAAATGAAATGTGATTATTATATGAAAACAGGGGAAACTAAAGCTGACTGAAGAAGATATTGTTTTCTTTCTGCACATGCTTGGGATCTACTATTCTGTGGGATACACCCATAAGTTTCATAACTTTTTTGCCTGAAAATTCGTATTTTATGTGTAACATTATTCGTGTAACTCCTGATAAGTCACTTTGCCACTAAGCATGTCCTTGTTGTAGTGATACTGGCATACTGCTGACTTCAGGTTCTGGAGTAAACATTTTTTTATGGCCGATTCACCATTTAGGATCTTCATGGGAACTATTGACATAAGTTATTTTCCATTGAAATCATTTCACATTCCTTGAGATCCTAAATATTGTATAGCTATCGTCCACCTGATTCCTCACAATAAGGATTAGAAAATGAGCTATTGCTGCTGCTGATTATGGCTTTATGCTTCTCAATGAAGGCATGTTGAATTAACCAAGCAGCCTGAATCTGAAATTATAATATTGGTGGTCATATGGTGGTTTCCTTCTTGTTTTTTCTTAACTCTTTGATGGCATGCATTTGTTTACAGGATACACTGAAACAAAATCTGCATCCTAAAGTCTGAAAGACCAGGAAGAACCTTGCAGGATAACGCTAGTGCTGAATTTTGGAAATGGATCATGGGCGTTATGCTCCACAGCATGGATGGGACAACAACAGTGTAATTGCAGCCTTTTCCTTTTCTAAGTACCAAGGATGATGAAATAGCAGATTTATTGGCCATGTGGTTGACCTTCGTGTAACCAGTGTTAGTTGTAAAGGACTTCCAGAGGAGGCGATTGCTTAAAATGGAATGGATTTACCTGCCTGTTCTGTAGAATTTGTTGCTGACTCCACTTATTCTGTTGAATCTACAGGCACCAGATGGGTATGGTGTCATCAATGAGCCAAATTTTAGGTAAGTCAATAAGCCATCCTGGTGTCATGTTAGCTGTTCTATTGATGTCTATTATTTCCTGTGAAATGTGACTAGTTTATTTAATATTTCTAGAAACCTAGATATGCTTTTTACTGGGGTTAAAGTAATGCCTTTTTGTCCCCTGTTGTGATGTATGATACACATTTTCACTTTTTAGAGTTTTGCCACATATCATATCGTCCATATCGACTGAATTTTCAGGCCTGGTGGATCCTATAATGGTAGAAGATCTGTGGATGAAGGCTTTCCTAGGGATTCATATGGAAGAGGTGGATTCTGTCAGAATGTACATGATAGAGAGATGTATCCGCCACCACCTCCTGTTGGCTCTATGTGGTCTCAGCCTCGAAGAAATCATGATGAGGGCTATGCCACTGCCAGAGATCACAGAAGGCATGACACCGATTATCGCAATGACGGAAAGCATCATGAGTTTGATTCCTATAGAGGAGTTGATAGACTCCGTGAAAATTATCATGCTGCTGACAACTACCATGAATCTGGTAGTCACCGTGATTTTGGTGTTGATAGGCACAAAAGGATTGGAAGTAGAGACCGTCCAGAGTTTCATGGTGAGTTTGAGGACCGCTACCGCAGCAGCTCTCATCAAAGCAGAGAGGACAGCTATGAGAGAGATCATGAATATGGACGTTACAGCTATGATTCAGATTATGAGAGAAGCGGGAGAGATAACAGCTGGAGAAGGCGTGACTCATGTGAAAGTGAACATGACAGGAAAGGGCTAAGTCGTGAAAGGGATGACAATTCATACATGCGACATAGTCGTTCTCGATCACATGGGCGTGATGACCGGTCAAGGTCACGGTCTAGATCAAGATCTCCTCGTGCGAAAAGTCGCAGCCGGAACCAAAGAGATGACTTTTATGAGGATAACCGCTTTGACAGAAGAAGGGAATATGACTGGGATGAAAGAAAACACGGTGATTCACTGGTATGGCTAGCCTTTATCTCTAACTCGCATGCATTCTTACTAGTACGCTTTTTCTTTAATCCTGCATTCATGCTTGCAGATCCCATCTGCCACTGTTGTTGTCAAAGGACTGTCTCTGAAGACTAATGATGACGATCTATACCAGATTCTTGTACAAGCTCCTCTCCATATACCGTTACACTGGTTCAAGGTGTATTGTCTGGTTCATTTTAATCATTTGGTCTGATCTCTTATAGGCTCAGTGGGGCCCTCTACGCAGTGTGCGTGTGATCAAGGAACGGAATTCTGGCATGTCCCGAGGATTTGCTTTTATTGACTTCCCTACTGTGGTACTTTTCGTAAAACTGTTGTTACATTACCCAATCGGTTTGTCATATATCATTAACAAAACTGCATGCCCTTTACAGGAAGCTGCACGCAGAATGATGGAAGGTACTGGAGAGAATGGCCTCGAAATTGATGGCAGGAATGTGTACTTTGAGTACAGGTATGTGTGTTTTCTATGTTGATGTTCTCTGTCCTGTTTTAAATTGTTCGCTGTTGTCTTTAGCAAATCTCCGACACAATAAGTATACTCTTCGTAGTGTGCTTGACCGTTTTTTGATCAAGTATTGATACAATGGAATTGGTTCAATTACTTGTCCTTTCATCTAGTGAATTAGATTCAAGAATAAGCTAGTTCTGGGAGGAATGGTGATGAAATTGAATAAATAATTACTTTGTGCTTGAATAAGTTACTCGTGTTTCTTTTATTTCTTCTCATACAACTTTTCTTTTTTCAGTCATTTACTCATATTCCTTTTATTCTTCCTTCTAACATTTGCGGCTGTGTATTTATATTTATCGTATACTTACCTGGCCACTAATTCTACAACTACCTTTACTGAAGTAGTAAACCAACTAGTGGGATGAGTGGGTCTGCTCCAGGACAAGAAAATTTTACAAGGTCTACCTTTGGGTCCAGGACAGGTACACCCTGTGATTGGATATGTCCTATATGTGGGTGTATGAACTTTGCCCGTAGAACATCGTGTTTTCAGGTACTTACAGGCCCTCTCTGTACTCATTGAACTAGTGCCATATAGTTCTAGTTCCGTAGGTGTGCTTGAAAATGCCACTTTGGTTTATTTGTTGTGCTCTTGAAATGATATCTGGCTTATTGTTTGATTTCTCACAGTGTAATGAGCCTCGTACTGAGGATGCTGTACTAGCTGATGCACCTGGTTCAGGTCCACTGTTTGGGAGAAGGGGGTCCGAATTAGGCAAGTTTTGTGCTTTTATTATTGAAATAATGTGGCGTCTGTTTTGTGCTGCCTTATTTAGATGCTGTCATATGCAGGTCCAACTCATGTTTTAGTTGTTCGTGGTCTGGATGAAAATGCTGATGAAGAAATGCTGCGTTATGAATTTGCTAAGCATGCGCCTATAAAGGTGTGAAATGAACCAAACACTTGGTGAGGATTCATCCTTTTTCTGTTAGAGAGATAATTTCATGTCTCTTGTGTTCAGGATATCCGCCTTGTTCGGGACAAGTTTACTCATGTGTCTAGAGGTTTCGCCTTCGTTCATTTTCATTCGGTAAGTAATGGTCGACAGTAAAGTAGACTGTCTTTTCTTGATGTTAGCTCCTGACAATTTCTGATATCCAACTGTAAAAGGTGGAAGAAGCTACGAAAGCTCTTGAAGCTACAAATGGTATTACTCTTGAGAAAAATGGCCAGGTTTTGCGTGTTGCATACGCCAAAAGTACACATGGACCTGTATCAAGTGCTTCACAGTCGAACAGCCTTGCAGCAGCTGCCATTGAGGCTGCATCATTTGCCCAGCAGGTCTGTTGTAGCTTCTGCCACGATGATAATATTACTGTTTTGGTATCTGTATTTCATTATTACTAGATCCATTCTTTTATTTCTTATTTTACTAGATACATAAGGTTTCATCATGCTATATAGTTTTTTTTTCAACATGGGGTTTTCCCGCCTCCAATTTCAAACGAAATGGATGTCCAAAATACAGGTTTATGGCAAAAGAGTGCGAAGAAGAAACAGAATTCTCCCCCCATGCTATATAGTTTATTAATTTCTTATCATGTAAATTAGGAAAGTAACTCAAACTCACATTTAGGTATCGGACCAAAGACCAGCTTTGGCCCAGCTTTTATAGATAGCTAATACGTAACATTGTCCCTGGATGCTGGGGTAAGGTTACAATCCAGTCACATGAGCACACACACACAAAGAAAAAAGATGGGGGATGGGGGGTAGTGATGGTCATAATTCACGACATTTTCATGTTACCCAGCATATATTTTGAATTGTAGACAAGTTGCTTATTTGTTAACTTCGTTTGTCTTTTGGACCAGTATGATGCCATAGGGTGGGCTCCAAAAGAGTACACTACTGATGAGAAACAGAATAGCAATTTGGAATCTCAAAAAGATGGTCCTGCAGCACAGTCAGGATTTGTATGGGATGAAAAATCTGGCTATTACTATGATTCTGCCTCTGGATTCTATTACGACGGAAATACTGGTAAATCCGCATTCTACTGATGCAATTTTGCTGAACTATAATTTAACTTCGGTAATAATAATTTAATACCAAAGAGTTATGTAACACGTACTTGCTGTTCGCAAATGATATCTTTTCATGTCTTGATATGTAATCATGTGTTCGTTGCAGGCCTTTATTATGACAGTAATTCTGGAGTTTGGTATTCGTTTGATCAACAAACTCAACAATATGTTCCTTGTACTGATCAGAGCAATACAAAGGCAGCTGGGAATGTGGCCAATGAAACAACAAAGACCTCAGAAGGTAACAGCGGTAAAAAGGTTGTGATTTCGGCACCTGCAGCCACTATTAAACAAAGTGAGAAAACTTCCTTGCCTGATGCTGTTCAAGCTGCTGCAAATGCAGCATTGGCTGCCGGAAAGAGAGAAAAGGAGAAGGCAAAAGAGATCAAGTTGGCCTCAAAAATTAGTCTCTTAGCTAACAAGAAGAAAATGAACAATGTCCTAGCTATGTGGAAGCAAAGGAATCAAGAAGGGCAGGGTTCACGAGTTGCCCATGATGACAAAGAACACTCAAATTCGGACGATAAATTCAACATCTCACACACTGGACCTGGATTCTCTTCAAAAAGCAAGCCAAAATCGGACTTCGGGAATGGCAGAGATTTGAACTTAGCTGCAAACTATAATTCTCTTGGCCAAGGAACTGCAGCCACCCAAATGGTGGATTCTGAAGTAAAACCTATACCTGTCAGTAACAGTTTAGGAACTACAGTTATGGGTGTCATAAGAGGGTCTTCTAGAGGAGTAATCAAGTCAGATACTACTTTTCATTCGTTACCTGATGCTGGGACCACCGAGTCCCGCAGCACTATAACAAGCACAAGTGCGTTAATGACAAATGCTGAGGCACCTACAGCTTCGACGCCTTTCAAAACAGATGTATCAGCCTTAGTCTCTAGTACTTCAACTGGAGTTTCTGGGAGTGGTAAACGCCGGTTTTCAGAAGCACCAGTACAACCCCAGTACAGAGATCGGGCTGCAGAAAGACGGAACCTGTATGGATCATCACTTGGCAACGATAGTGGTGGACTGGATTCAAGTAAGAAAACACATTTACTTTTTTTCACTGTGTACAGTAGCTTTTCATTTCCCATCTTCATTTCTTGAGCATAAGATTTTACTAATATGAACTTTTTGCCCATCCACAAAATTTGTTTCAGTCATTGTTTTGTTATGTTCATTTTGCTGGAGCTTTGTTGGCAGTACGCTCAGTTTTTTTATTGTTAAATTATGCCTGACTCAATTTTGTTTTGTTATCACGTGTATTATGAAACTCCTTGGGCCCCACAAAAAGTAGATGGCTGATATTTTATTTTGCTTGTTCAAGATTTGTATTAACTTTCTGGAAATTACTTCTTGTCAAGCTGGTGACTATCCATCCCGAAAGGGTTCAAGTGAGATAGGCTCAATGCCATTCCCTCCTGGGGTGGGTGAACGTTCTAGTGGTGAAATTGGCAACACTGAAAACTACGAGATTATCACTGCCGATAGAGCAATTGATGAGACAAATGTGGGCAACCGTATTCTACGCAACATGGGTTGGCAGGAAGGACTGGTAAGTTCTGGTACATATTTTTCAGTTTGTTGATCCTCTTTTGATGGCATGACTGCAATTTTAGTTCCCCTAGTAGCACAGTATACCTTTACGTTTATAGTCGTGGTTTCTGAAGTCTGTTTGTTTGGCGACAGTATAATTGGATCAGATTAACTTATGACCATTTGTTATGAAGTATCATTCTTTTTCATGTAACTCTTGACGGGCCGTCTCTCTAAACCAGTACAAACTTCGTAAGCTGCTAGTGTCTCGAATGTTTAGTTTGTCTTGTAGACTTTTATGGTTTATCGAATAAGTCTAGTGAATGTTGCTTATCTGTCTAGACTCATCTGAATTCAACATGCTTACTGTGCATCTAGAGTTCTAGACTCTACTTGGAAGGCTCAATTTTCTGTGTACGAATCTTATGTCAACGCTTTTAGTTTGAGGGGGAAAATATGTGTTGGGTGTGAATGTGAGAAGATAGTAAGGCACTGTGAATGCAGGGGAATCAGTTTCCTGATGTTTCCTAAATTATGGAGACTGCAAAGCAATTGTACGCCTGCTGACTTGAGTGTGCATTGGTATTTGTTTTTGTTTCTTGCAATTACCTTGCAAATATCCAGGGTCTTGGGAAGGATGGTAGTGGTATCAAGGAACCAGTCCAGGCAAAATCAGTTGACGTCAGGGCTGGACTTGGGAGTCAGCAGCGGAAAGCTGACCCATCGTTGGAGGCCCAAGCTGGGGATAGCTACAAGACCATCATCCAGAAGAAGGCCATTGCAAGATTCAGGGAGATGTCCTAAATTATTTTTAAACTCTGCTGTCGCATTGATGTAATTAAGTTAATGTGGTACTTTTGCACTGTTTGTTTGTGCTTTGTTGTGCACAATTATATGTTGCAAATACCAGGTGGCACATTGTTCAACATATGATGTAGCTTGATATTTTTTTTTCCTACACGTTCAATTTGTGAATTGAATACTTGCATGAGCATCCAGTGATATGTACTGACTTGATGATTAAATGCATTTGTGTCATCGGAACTTACCCCTTATTTGCCATCCAAGATAGCTACCCTAGTGGAAGTCAAGGAATTGCGGGTTCTTTGTGGTGTTATCGCCACGTGATACAATGAAAACGTCCACATTGGGCACTGCAGCTTAAGCTGGTACTTTGCTCCGGGTGCTTAATTTAATCAGGAACACTGTCACTTGTCCAATACAGAAGGACATGCCGCAACCTGTCATTTTTCTTCATTTTTTCGCCCCCTCAAACTCTGATGGAGCCCTTGTACAGTTGAAGTTGAACACGAGCAGTGCACATTGGCGTTCCCTTGTACCTTTTCGCATGATTTGTCTTGTCAAGCAGCGTCGGGTGGTGACCTCTTCTTCAGCCACTAATCAGCGACGGCCAACCCGGGGTCTTCCTACCTACCAGTGATCGGACCAGATTGATCGGCGGCGAGAAGGCGGTTGGATGGTGAACAACGGCAGCATAGACATAGGGACGGATATAGGCATCGTGCATCGACAGTTCGACACAAACGGAGGGAGCTGCTGACGCTGCACAAACCAACGCCCTGGCCGACTAGTTGGAATGTAACACAAAAATAACGCAGTGGTCGACTAGCCATTGAACGGAACGGGAAAAATGTTTTTTTTTAGACGAACGGGAAAAAAAGTTAGCGCCGTTGCCGGGGATCGAACCCGGGTCACCCGCGTGACAGGCGGGAATACTCACCACTATACTACAACGACTTGGATGCTCTTGACGAGAAACTTAGCTATATCAACGTTGACTGACAGGCCTGCACGAACGGCAGCGGACGAAATAGCCGCACAACAC
>LAPY01000465.1:196171-206796 GCA_000970635.1 Eragrostis tef | reverse complement strand
CAACGGCGGGATATATTAGTAAAAAACAGAGAGAATAAAATATTAACTTATAAATTTATATATTTAAACTAATATGTTTAATAAAATATTAATAAAATAAATGATGAAATGTAAGTTAAGCTGTCAATCAGACAATATTAATTTGATCACACCAAAAGAGACTAACGGCTATTGTCATTTCTTCTTGTTTTATCACATATTGTCAAACTCAGTATTTGTTGTTTCATTTTTTGACTTGTTGTCATTTCTTCTTGTTTTATCACATATTGTGCTAAGCGATAGGAACGCACCTAGATTTCCAATTCCAATATTAGATATTGTGTTGTAACTTTGTTCACAAAATTGATGGCAATAAAAAAAGTGATTTAATTCAAAACTGCTACTATCTATTTTGATGGAGAGTGAGGTAGCCATAAGGATTTCCAAGAGACTATGGACTCGTAAAATAACAAAACAATTAAAAAATCATTTTAAGTACTTTAAGACATAGAGTAATGATTCTTTTAATATAAACAAAACTTCAGACCTCTCCTAAGACAATTCTTCTCAATCCACTAGTCTTATCATTTCTATCTTTTTTTATGTGATGCATTCTTCAAACCCCTTTCTCCAGCAGATTTAGGGACTTGCCTTCTACTGCTCCGCAATTTGTCCCGAAAACATACAGTTGCGCGACTATGAAAATGCACCGTTCATAGGCAAACGTATAATGACATAAAAAATGCCTTCATTAAGAAGGCACATTTAGTTTTCTACTTCAACACTCAAGCTTATTGCTGTGGAGCTAAATTACAAAAGCCGTCCTCTACGCCACTGCATGTTCAGCTAAGGTGAAGTTGGGAAAATCCCTTAAAAAATTAAAGTTTGAAAAAAAAATGAACGACTACTTCAGTGACTATAGACCCAATTTCATCACATGTCTAAACTTCAATTTTATGATCTTACTGAAAAATTGGGGGCAAACCTTGTGGCATCGCTGCAAGGTAAAGGAATGCGACCCTCGTAGCGTAGAACCCCATTGCTCGTAGTCGTAGAAACTATAAAATGAGCCAATCAATCATCTCATCTCATCTCAAAGAAAGAAAAAACCAAACAACCAACAAATCTTGTTTGGGTACAAGTAGAACAAGTCTCAAAAGCAAAAGGTCAATTACAAGCTCTGAAACACTTTTACGAAACTCTCGTCAGTCCCTAATCAATGTAGCACTTGTCGCGGTTGCTCCTCTTGCCTTCCTTCTGGAGCTTCTTGGCCCGCCGCCGCTGACGCTCGGCGTCCACCACACGTCGCATGGAGCGCTCCAGCACGTCCGAAAAAATCTGGAAGGAATGAGATTCGTTTTGGAATGTTCTAGAGCTTCGGATTGCTTGGGGACGGGGTTGGATGAGCCGTTTGGGAAGGTTCTGGAAGAGCGGGAAGGAATGGATATGGACGCGGGGTCAGTGGGGATGACGTGCGGGGCCACTTTGCTTCCGATTGTCATTGGTGACGAAGCAGGTTGTGGGGCCAGGAATTCAGGATGCTCACGTGTCTTTGGTGGCCTGTGTCCAAGGTGCGCAGTCCCATGGACAATGGGCGGCTCAAGTAGCTTTATGGGTGAGTTGTTCGTCTCCGATTTTTTTTTTAAATTTTAAAAATTATCATATTAGTTTTTGGGGTTTAATTTATTATTAAAAAATTAAAACATTAACTTACATAAACTATAGATTAAATAAAAAATAATCACATGTAAGTAAAAAAGTTAACGATAATAACAATTCAAAAAGGAAAATTTTGTCTCCCGGAGACTCGTAAATGGTCGTTTTGTGTGACAACACTGAACTCGTCGTATTCGTCTACATGGCACCGCGAAAATCTGGTTTTGTTTGGATGACACCGCGCGAACTTTTCTAGCCTGATGGGAGAGAGGAAAAGTTGATAATGCCAGTTCTGCCCCTATCTTATCTGCTCTTCCCATCCTTCTCTGTTTCTCATTCGTCTTCCCCACTCACTCAAAACCAGGCCGCCGCTTCCCCGCTCACGCGAAACCAGGCCGTCGTAACCCTACACCGACCCAAACGCTGCCAAGCACTACTCCATTTGTGGTCCTCTTCCAAAATGACAGATTGTTCATGAACTGCTAGAAGTTACTGAACACAATTGGATACATATTTACGTGCAGATTTCAGTACAGCACACATGTTACTTCAACACTTCTACAATCAGAGCAACAAGAACTACCAGTACATTCAAGGCAACAAGGAAGGAAATCAAATCTCCATTTTGTTGGCCCCTGCGATCCACGACCCGGTTCAGTTCAGCAATGTCAGCCTCCATCTTCACGACTTTCACCTGTAACTCATGAACAAGAGCCTAGAGCCCTGCCTCATCAACAGGTTGCAGCCACCTATCAACTACAGGAGGAGCAATTTCCTGGAAGTATGGATCCAAAAACCAATTCTCCACTAAATACTTTAGTACTCGTCCTCCCACTTGAAGAAATTACAGGCATCTGGCATCTGACATGTCAAATACACCCAAAATCAGGCCAAAGTCGAGTGAAATCAAATTAGCGAATCGAACAAAATCAAATTGAAGACGAGCGCCAAGAACTGATGCTTACCCGAGCATTCTCCATGCATTGAAGAATTTTCTTCCTCTGTTCCTGTCTGTGTCTGCGGTCAGAAGCACCAGCTTCGAATCTGCATGCCATGGGCACTCAATCACGGGTAGCAAGTGCGGCGGAATGGGGCGCACCGGCCATCCGCCCCCGGAACGGGCTACGGGTCGGCGGAGGCGGGCGTTGGCACGGGTTGGCTGCGGCGGACGGAGGCGACGGGCGTCGGCGGCTGCACGTCTTATCCACTCGTTCCTACATCTGAACCGGTCCGGTGGCAACAAAAGGCCCAAAGGGCACTTGCGTCATTCCACTCTCCCATCGGGCTGAAAGAGGGCACGCGGCGTCCTCCAAACAAAACCAGATTTTCGCGATGCCCTCCAGACCATACGACGAGTCCAGTGTCCGTCACACAAAACCACCCTTTACGGTTGTCTGCCAGACAAATTTCCCATTCAAAAACAATTTTATAATGCCGATTCTATCCCTAGCTTATCTGCTCTTCTCATCCTTTCTGTTTTTCGTTCGTCTTCTCCGCTCACATGAAACCACGCCGCCGTAACCTTACCTCGACCCAGACGCCGCCAAGCACTATTCGATTCGTGGTCCTCTTTTCTAGCATCTGTCATGTCAAATGCACCCAAAATCAGACTAAAGTCAAGTGAAATCAAATTCGTGAATCGAACAAAATCAAATTGAAGACGAGCGCCAAGAACTGATGCTTACCCGAGCATTCTCCATGCATTGAAGAATTTTCTTCCTCTGTTCCTGTCTGTGTCTGCGGTCAGAAGCACCAGCTTCGAATCTGCATGCCATGGGCACTCAATCACGGGTAGCAAGTGCGGCGGAATGGGGCGCACCGGCCATCCGCCCCCGGAACGGGCTACGGGTCGGCGGAGGCGGGCGTTGGCACGGGTTGGCTGCGGCGGACGGAGGCGACGGGCGTCGGCGGCTGCACGTCTTATCCACTCGTTCCTACATCTGAACCGGTCCGGTGGCAACAAAAGGCCCAAAGGGCACTTGCGTCATTCCACTCTCCCATCGGGCTGAAAGAGGGCACGCGGCGTCCTCCAAACAAAACCAGATTTTCGCGATGCCCTCCAGACCATACGACGAGTCCAGTGTCCGTCACACAAAACCACCCTTTACGGTTGTCTGCCAGACAAATTTCCCATTCAAAAACATCAAAAAGGACTAACGTTATGCTCCACAAAAGCTCAGTATTTGTTGTTTCATTTTTTAACTTGTTGTCATTTCTTCTTGCTTTATCACATATTGTGTTAGGCCACAGGAACACAACTAGATTTCGAATTCTCCAATGTTAGATATTGTGTTGTAACTTTCTTCACAAATTGATGACAATAAGAAAAAGTCATACACTAGCCTTTCATTTCTATTTTTTTAATGTGACGCATTATGTCAACCTTTGTTTCCTGGGACCAAGCTTAGTGATGGGACAGTTAAAAATCCACATCTGCCTCAGAAAGGCACATAGATCACCGAACATTCATATTGCTTTGCAATTCGTGCCAAAAACATACGGTTGGGCGATGACGAGAATGCACGCATTCGTACTGAATTGCAATTGGTGACGAAAACACGCAGTTGGGTGATAATGAGAATCCACCATTCATAGGCAAAAATCTAATGACAGCGTGATACTTTCATTAAGAAGACACTTTTGATTTCTTTTTGCCCCCCCCCCCCCCCCCCCCCCAACACACAAACATCACTCAAACTTATTGCTATTGTTCATGGAGCTAAATTACAAAAGTCGCCCTCCAATCCAATTTCGTTGAAGCCTCGCCACTGCATGTTCCGCCGTTGCTCAGGAGTGGTAAACTAAGGTGAAGTTTGGGAAAAGAAAAAGTTAACGACTTCAATAAATACTTTCCTCTTGCACTATTGACCCTATTTCGTGTCAAACGTCTAAACTTCAGTTTTATGAAAAATTGGGGGCAAACAGTGGCATTACTGCAAGGTAAAGGAATGCAACCCTGGTAAGCGTAGAACCCCATTGCTCGTAGAAAGTATCAATTACACGCTCTGAAAATACTCTGAAACTCTCGCCACTCGTCAGACAGACCATAATCAACATAGCACTTGTCGCGATTGCTCCCCTTGCCTCCTGCTGCAGCTTCTTGGCCTGCCGCTGCCGGCGCTCGGCGTTCTCCACCCGACGCACGGCGCGTTACCAGCGCGTCCACACGCTCTGCCAGTGCGCCGATGACCGCGCAGTCTGCTGGGCGCTCCGCCACCATCTCCATCACCTTCTTCGCGTCCACGCCGGTCTTCCTGACCTCCACATATTCCTTCACAATTCGATCTCAAGTCCTGCAGTAAGCAGTGTTCACTGCATTCCACAATATCATTTTTGTTTCTTGTTTTGGTTGCTCGGTCCAGGTTTCCAGGTTGTGCATGCTACATTTTTATCCTTGCCACTAGCTATATAACCTCGATGTTTTCAGGTTGATCTTCAAATGATGGCCTGTCCCTCCTACAAAACTACACCATCTTTGAACTGATGTATGTACTGTGAGTAGTGTAACTAGAGTTGCAAAATCGTGCGTCTAAACTTAAATCAGTAGCAATCTATTTAACTCTATCTGAATCATTGTGTTGAGTATTGAAATCATAGCGTCTTCTCTTGCTTTTTCTTTGTCTAGAGTTCCAGAAGAAACTTAAACGATTGCATTCAGACTATAAGAGACAGAGAACATGGCATATCTGAATCCTGATTTTTCGGCATCATAAGCAATTCAGCATTGCGTTTTTGCATGCCAAATGTTATCGATGCTTTGTTGCTAGCTGGAAAGGTATGTTCTGTGTTAGTGTCTGGGATTGCTGGACGATATTAAACCTCTGCCACAAAGATGTGAGTATGCTCCTGGGGAAAGTTTATTTCCTTACTGTTTGTGACCTTTAACAAAGAATTTCGATGCTAAGGGAAAATCATAGGTTCCAGAATCATCATTGGTCTTCCATCTAAGCATTGATGAGTCAAAATACATTTCTATTCATATATTCATTTCGTATATTTGTCACATTTTGATGGAGTTAGCAGGCAAATATTTTATTGTTTTGACTTTCCACCCTTACACCGTCCATACAAACACGTTGGAAAAATAGATGCCAAATGGTGATCTATAGATAAAAATTGCGCCGCTTGGGGAAGGATACAAATCATGGCGTCAGGTAGGCGTACAGACCACAAACTAACCTTGTCAGTTGCATGTTTTACAAAACAGGAGATTGAGGTCCTGCTTTTAGTAAGGTTTTAATCTATTTCTTTTTGCGTGAAAGAAAAACGAATATACATATCTTTGTCGTTTACTTCAGGTGATAAATATTCTATGAAGGCAGGAAGGACCATTGAAGCTAGGTTGAGGAGTCTGCGATTTTTTGTTTTCTTTGTTTATATTTTAGATTGTAAGGATGGTCCAGTAAGTGTCATGTATTTTGTAACAATACGACAATAAGTATAACTATTGGCATTTGACATCTACCTTAACTGTATATTATGATGGGATAATTATCTTGTTGCCAATCTGTTATGCTATCTAAATAATTTCCTTTTAGCTGAACGACAAAATATATTCATTTTTGCTTGATTATAGATGGTTACTAAATAATCTGTGGTTAAAATATTTTATTAGTTAAATGGCAACTGGTGTATGCGTGTATTGTAGAATTTATTGATTTACGAAGATGAATCAAAAGATCAATTTATTTTATCATGCATCTTATTTAATGATAATCAATCAACCAATGAATCAATATATAATATTTGACTTGCATCATATTGACTTGACAAATCTGCCATTATCAATTTGATTTTCTTTTTGCTTAAGTTATGTTTATTGTAACCACATATAATTTGTTATGAGCTACATTTTAAATATAGTTTTGAGCCTTTTACACACGTACGTGGCATACGTGCATTTGTACTAGTATTGTTCAAATGCAAAACTTCTTTTCAATGCATAAAAAAGAATGTTTAACAACAGTGATAATAGTGATGTGTTGGCATGAGTCGCTTAAATTGTAATTCCCCGGGTAATTTTCTATTTTTTTGTATTCTCTTTTCTGCTTGATATCTTACAACAAAACGGATACCTTAGATTGACTAAAATCAATTAAGGAATGCAAAAAACTATCATTAACCAGCTTCACGGCTCTGGCCACTCATGGTGATTAAAAGACCAAGCAATATCAAAGTGAAAAGTAACATGAGGGTAATAGACCAAGTAGCTCGTGTACAGAACATTTAAGCTAGGTCGGCTGAAAATCTACAAAAGTATCCTCTTCTCCTAGAATAATCACTAGAGTCGACTGAGACGAGGGAATAATTGTATTGCACAAGGCAGATCAGCAGCAACATTTTTTTTTCGGCAAGATGAAAGAGGGAAGAGGAATTTAAGTGATCGTGGCATGCGCGACCTGTTCCAGCTCTATCTTTTGATTGTGTTTCATGTTAGCGGATAAAAGCTGGCCTGGCAGAGGCCCCTGACATCGGTGGGCCCTAGGCCATCGCCCCTATGGCCATGCCTCAAAGCCGGCATCTGCAGAGCCTAGCTAGCAGCGGCCTGGCTGGCATATACGGGCTAGACTCTCTTGGGCAAGAAACCAAACGCTTCCATCGCTGACAACGGACACGGCGTCCAATCAGATAGAAAATCGACGATCCAGTACATTGACAATGAGTTTTCTGTACAGAGGCTCGAATACACACAAACAGATCGGGTCGATATCAAGATCGGGTCGATATCCTATGTAATACTGCCTACTCACTCCCAAGTGACTGTTAATGTTCCCGCAACACTGCAGAGGCTTCCACTCTTGAAAAAAGCAAACATAATCGAACAGCAAAAGCAAAATATTCCATGATTAAATTGTACTTGTAAGTGATTTTTTAGGTAAGCCAAAATGTGCATATGTTCATCCTTATAAATTTGTGCAACAAAAACGGGTGCGTGTATAGAGCAACGACTTCATTCTTAGGAATAGGGTCTTGCGCTCTCAGAAGATAAATTGCAGGCTTGTGAAAAAAAAAATATAATATGAGTGTGAACATGAGAAGTGCATCAAATAGAATATAGTTCTACTAATACATGTTTATCAAATCTGGCAAAATTTCTCCATAAAAGAATAATTAACAAAGTTTTGTTTTGTTCTACTAATCCTCGCTCCGTTTTCATAATTTATGTTGCTTCGTCATGCTATCTTGTTGCCTTCTACCTTGTGTGAGCGTAGTCATATGTTCTGAGGGTGCCTCCTCCCTCTATCTTAGCAAGTGGCCCTGCACGTAAAATTGAGGTACGACGAACATGACGAACAAATTTTGACAAAAATTTAAGCCATGGTAGCTGAAATCAATACCTAATGGAGGAAATTGAAACCTTTACCACAAACTTTAAATGATGGAGGCTGCCTGATACAAACAATTAAACAAAGATCATGATAGTAGGGATAAGCTCACTTTGATCCTCTCGGGCTTCGTCCCAGCAAATCTTACAAAATAGCTTAAGTTTGTTGGTTCATATCAATAGATTCTTGTATTCCATGCCGATTATATGATTTTTAAAGTGTGGATGTTTTCTTATTCCTTACTTTTTAAAAACATTCAAGTTAAATTCCTTTTATGGGCCGAAGTCATACAAAGTCGACGCGTATCACATGAGAAAAATTGAACCTATTGCCCAAATCAAAGAGTCTTCATTTGAGACTAACATGGAGAAATGAAACATTAAAAGGCAAATAATTATGACAATGCAATTGACACAAGATAGCTAGCAGATCATGGTGGAGTCTATAGGGCAATATCGTCCTGTGTACCGTTCACCTCCTTAGCATTAGTCGAGGGTACCCATAGCTTCAAAAAGTCAGAAAATAAAACATATACATTTTGGGAAAAAATGAGGAAGCTTTGAAGTAGTATGGTTGTACACTCATGTCCGATGGATGGACTGATGACCCGCCACTGCTATCTCATAAATCTAATAAAATTTCTTACCAAAATCCAACAGAAATATTCTTTCTATGATCCGATGACGCTTCAGGTGTGGTTGGATATGCATGGGTTATGCTTGCTAGCCTAATGGAGAAACAAGTTAAAAATGTTGTGAAGGAATATGTGGTTCAGATTGTCACAGACGATGGAGCTAACTTCAAAGCAGCACACATATTTTTAATGGAGAGGATCCCAACTTTATTTTTGACCCTTTGTGTTGGCCAACTAATCAACTAATCAGTGACTTGGCAACTATAAACGATTGGGCGCTTTGAAAACATGGATTCTTTGGCATTTTAGGATTAAAATTTCTATGAAAATTGTCTTATTTTTCTAGTTATAAAGTTATGCACATCATAACGTTTCGTTGGCAATATGAAGCCATTTTCAAATTATGATTGACTTTTAGATGCATTTAACTATGACCTGACTTTGTACATTGTACTCATACATCAAAGTTTGTCAATTGTATATGATGCCCTGCTGGTGAAAACATTAGCCGAGATCTAGAGAAATGGCACAAGAGTGGAAGGAGATCCCTTAAGAACAAGGACTGACATCATAGTGGATTCAGAAATGTTTAGGTTGAGCGATGTCTCAAGAAAGACATATGACTACCAACCTAATATGAATGTCTTAAGAAATGGTGGAGCAGGTGGAGACAGCTTTCATAACAATTAGTAAAAGGCTTCCCTACTTGTTGGATATGAAGCTAGTTGTATTAGTGTCCAGATATTTTTGAACAAATATCATAGCTACATCCCTAAGGGTTAAGACTCGTTGCCAACTATCTCTTAATGGAAAGATCACAAGTCTTTTCTAATGTGCATTGAGACCACGAAAGTCAAGCTAGAGAAAGAGTAAGTGCTCGAAAGACATGCAACAACGACATCCAAAACCTAGATTATGATCGTCCTGCGCATCGCCATCAATCTTAATGTATATGCAATATAGCATTTAACTTTAATTTTTCAGTCATTGATCAAGAGACTCAGCAACTTTTGATACCAAAGAAAGAATACAAAACCCTAAATACCAATAGTGCACATTGACGCCAGAGGTATCAAGAAGCTAGATGAACAAAATAACCTGTTCCCAAGATGAAATACAAACATGAAAACTAAATGATTATCGACTACAATGAACAAGTAGCGAGCGAGAGGGTCACCGTGTCAGAGACCATTTCTGCATGTACTCCATGGTCCAGTCACACCAAATGAAAAGGACCTCCCGACATTCCATGTTTAATCAGGCTGCTCAAGCAATCTGAGCAAAATGTTTTGGCAAAATCCAGTTTCAGCACACCGGATGGTACTCTTTGCTGGTAGGACACCGGTGCTTAAACACTCTCTATCTTGTTTCAGGTAGTCTAAGGTGAATTTGGGAAAGGAAGAAGTGAACAACTTGACGAATAAACTTCGATTTTATGATCTTGCTGAAATATTGGGGGCTAACCGTGGCAAACTGGTAAGCGTTGAACCCGATTGCTCGTAGAAATCGATCATATGAGCCAATCAATCATCTCATCTCAAAGGAAGGAAAAAGCCGAAACAACCAACAAAAATTTGTTTGGGTACATGTAGGAGAAGTCTCAAAAGCAAAAGGTTAACTACATACAAGCTCTGAAACTCTCGTCAGTCCCTAATCGACGTAGCACTTGTCGCGGTTGCCTTCCTTCCGTAGCTTTTTGGCCCGCCGCCGCCGGCGCTCGGCCTCCTCCACCCGCCGCAGGGAGTGCTCCAGCGAGTCCACGCGGTCCGCCAGCGCGCCGATGACCGCGCTCGCACAGCGCGGAAACCATCTCCATCACCTTCCTCGTGTCCAGCCCGCCGCCGGCCGCCTCGGTCTGCCTGACCTCCACGGCTTCTTGTTCTTCTTGGCGCGGCGGTTCTGCGGAGGGCGCCGCGGGTTCAGGCTCCCCCGTCACCATCTCCCAGTCGCCCTCGGCGCCGGCATTGTCCGACTTGTCGTCGCCATTGTTCGCGGCGTCCAGTGCCTCCTCTGTTTTTTGGGCAGCGCAC
>LAPY01000465.1:137509-149376 GCA_000970635.1 Eragrostis tef | reverse complement strand
CAGCCGCCATCGCGTCTGAGCTTGCCGAAGGCGCCTACGCTCACCGGCGGATGCAGCCGCCACCCTGGCCGTCGTGGGGTATTTGTGATATCCCGGCCAGCCCATGAGAGAATGAGTCTCAAATGAGGATAGTGTGCAGCAGGCAACTAGCTAGCTCATGTGGAATAGACATGTGTTGGCACTCGTTCCCGGGTGCGCACGAGTGAGGACAAAGTGCGCAGAAAAGACATGTGTTGATCTGTGGGGTTAGTCTTGATGTCCTAGAGAGCTGCCAGGCGTAAGCGGGCCCGGCCTCGGGGAGGCGAAACTTTGAGGTTAAGCGTGCTTGGCCTGGAGCGATGGGTGACCGACCGGAAAGTCGTTCCCGACTGCGCACGAGTAAGGACAAAGTGCGCAGAAAAGACATGTGTTGATCTGTGGGGTTAGTCTTGATGTCCTAGAGAGCTGCCAGGCGTAAGCGGGCCCGGCCTCGGGGAGGCGAAACTTTGAGGTTAAGCGTGCTTGGCCTGGAGCGATGGGTGACCGACCGGAAAGTCGTTCCCGACTGCGCACGAGTAAGGACAAAGTGCGCAGAAAAGACATGTGTTGGTCTGTGAGGTTAGTCTTGATGTCCTACAGAGCTGCACCAGTTGCTTGGAGTAGTTCATAAATGCAATTACTGTCTGTGCTTCCAAAGCATGGATGCATCTCCTTAAGGGTTCTAGGCTGAATCAACCCGGCAGCAGGAACGAGTGAATCCACCCGTGTCACTCATTCCTGTTGTCACTTATTTCTGTTCAAACTTTCATTCCTGGCATGCTGTTTGGCAGAATATGATTCAAGTCAGTTGGTGGCCAGGAACTTCCATATTTCACATCTCAAACTAATACAGCAGCAACCAAAATTGTACGGAAACAAGCATGTGTAAAATAGCAAAGCAACACGTGTGTGCTTTGGAGCTCATTTCATCAAGCAAATAATATAGATTATTCACACGTAACACTATCCTTTTGATCAAACAAATAACATAAATCATCAACAAGTTCTCCAAAATGCTAACTGGATGCTAACTTTGCAAATAAGAACAATTGTTTTGAAGTACTAACTGAAGTGTAATCAGCTGCGACGGGCTGCACAACCTGAACCTACATGACCACAACTTCGGGGCAACACACCATCCGAATCTTCGTCAGTGATTATTACTACTAACACACATTTGTAGGTAGAAAAAAAAGAAGCAGTGTTTTTAAGACAAGACAATGTTCTCCTTGGTAGACTCCTTGCTTCAAGCATTTTTTAGCCTCCCTACATGTGCAACACACAGATAAATAAAGAACTTTGTCAAAAATGTTGTTGGAAGAGAATGATTTTTAGAAGGAAAGAAAAAGAAGGCAGCATGCACATGAACACAGTTACACATGAGCATTTGTATGTGTCCAACTAACCAAAGAATAAGGTCAAAGTAAAGACAAGGTTGCTTGCTCATAAATGAACATGATCAAGTAACTGAACTACATTTCGCATTCGATACCTTCTAATTATAAATCAGCTATCTAACACATAGGAAGAATAATACAAAGGATGACGTCCCTTCTAGGCCATTTCTGCCCTTAGCCAAATAAGTGCAGATTCCTGGGCAGCTATCATTCTCTTTCTGCCTCTTTCTTACACGATCTCACAATGACATATTCATTCGTGAGCTATATCATAATATAAAAAGAACATGTATTAAAGACAGAGCAACAGTCATGTTGTTTTCAAGTATACATGAGACAAAAACAAGAGGGGAGAAAGCTGTTAATATAGGAAATTACCAAGCTTAAAGTACCTTTTGGAGTAAGTACACAGTCCTAAGAGGGCAGCTGTTCGTCTTCACCAACCGTACAAACTGCTGGGATAATCTGAAAAGATTATGGAAAGATGAGAAGATTATATGATAAAATGCAGTTATTGCAAAAAAAAATTAGTAATGTATAAGATGACTGAAGATCCATGAGTTTATTTTGATAAACAACAGACATTTAAACAAGCAGTTAGAACTGAGATTCTAGACTTGCGAAAAATATTGGAGGTGTGTGATTTGCAGAGGAGCATCCTGTGCAATTTTCAGAATTAAGCATGCAAAGATTAATCAAATAATTAAGGATTACTGTTAGCATGAAAACATTTCTAACATGAGCAGAAAAGGGTATGTAAACCGAGTTAGCATTTTTATTGCTTAGATACAAATATGAAGAGCACAATAATGTTGGTTCACCATCGCGCCGGGAGCAGCAGCAGCGAGCCGGGCAAGCCACAACCTCAAGATCCAACAAAAAATAGGCACGAGGGAGAGGTGGGGAAGGAGGAAGATTACCAGCGAGAAGCATGTAGAAGTAGGAGGACATCGGGTGGAGGACGACTGAGTCGCAATCGTGGTTGGATCCGGCCACCACGCCATAGCTGCCGGCTTGTAGTCGCGCAGCCCTGCCGGCCTCGTCGTTGTCGCGCCGCAATAGAGAGGAACGAAGCCGGGAGGTGAGATTCGGGGCTCCCTTCCGGGTCTTGGACAGGTGAAGCCAGCCGGAATGGCCTTCAAAACAGGCCGCATCTAACCGAACGAAGATTCCGGCCTGCTTCCGACTTCAAAACGGGCCAGACAATTCTGGCTGGAACGAGGTCGTTCCGGGCCTGTTCAGGGCTAACCGAACGAGCCCTAAAGTGTCAACTTTGTGTTGAGCCTTGGATCTGCAATAGTAATGCTCCAAAGATGGGGGTAAGCTACCAACTGCAGCTTGATTCACAGAGTTTGATGGAGAGCTGGAGTTAGCGTCATTCTGGGATAAAACAGGTCTCGGAACAGTGACAGAGTCAAGCGGAACTACACTCTTAGCTCTAACGAGAACCCGATCATGACCCCAACTCCTTGCTGCTCGTATAACTGAGAATGGTATTGTTGCAGATACCAATATAGTCTGACGTTCAGATCGCCTAGCAAGTGGGCCTAGAATATCCCTCGACGAGCCACCTGATTTCCTTCCAACATGCTCCAGAATTCTATGCATATCCTCCCGGTAAATAAACGACAAGAGCTGGTCGACTTCGTCCAATACAATAATCCGGCAGCTATGGTTATGACTTACCTGCTTCTGAGATTTCAGAAATACGGCCAGGTGTTCCAACAACAATAATTGGCTTGTTCTTCTTTAATGCTTCTTCTTGCCTGGAACGATTAGCACCGCCAACAAGTTGCTGAACAAGTCTCATATCATTAGGACCCAAAATCTTCTCCACCTCTCTCACAATCTGCATTCCTAGTTCCCTGGAAGGAGCAACAATAACTTCTTCTACACCTGATCTTTTCTCAAAGTTACCTTGTTCCATAGCCTGCTTCAGGGGGCCCATTTCAGATAGGATTGGGAGAAGGTAAGCAAGTGTTTTCCCTGAACTTGTATATGATTGGATCACCACATCGTGCTTTTGTGCTATTATAGGAATAGCAGCGGATTGGACCTCGGTTGGAGCAGTCAGACCTTCCTTGTTCAAACGATCAACAAGCAAAGGTGGCAAACCAAGCTCTTCAAATGATGTTGCGGAAAACAGAGCTTCATCTACCTTCAGTGTCTTCTTTATCCCATCTGACCTTGGTAAGGCACTCTTCGTCGGTCGGACATTCAGGGAATAAACTTTTGGTTTCAAATTGACGGAAGACATTCTTGAACTTGATCTCGGGCCACCAGTTCGTGCCATTTTTTCCTTCTTCCCATATTCAACTTTGCTTTGCACTTCTAGGCTAGCTAGAGTTAGCGGCCCACCTCTATCTTCTACAATTTGACTACTGCACCAAGCAGTCCGATGAAATCCAGCTGCTCGTGGTAAGGAAAGCATCCGGCATGGAAGATTGTCTCCAAGAACAAAGCATGACTGCGACGATGCCAATGCAAGAACATTTCGATGGATCTGCCCGAGCCGCATTTGCAGCACTCTGTAGTGACCGCTGCAGAAATCTTTCTTTCAAACTTCGTACAAGTTTACAGCAAATTGCTCTTGGCCTGAGGTAAAAAGATTAGGTAAGTTGGAAATATTACTAATGCAAATTAAATAAGACTTATAAATTAGACATCACAGTGCACGGCCCAGACAGAAAATATGTATATACTAGAGCACCGATCTGGTGGATATCAGGGTGTTCCTAATATAAATTTGATAAATACTGTATTGCTATTAGAGACTAGATTTACCAAGCAAAACCTCAATTCCATCATTAATACAGTACATTATCAGCATACAGATCCTTACAAAATGTGAATCATAGAAAGATAAGACTAACAATATGGGAAATGGTAGTACTAAGTATTCAATTGGGCAAAACACACAAACTAAGTCCCAGCAAAATACAATGGAAATTCTTTACTGAACTCCAATAGGCGAGTCAAGATTGACATTTTCTCCCTTCTTATTGCAACATCTATCAAGTATGGCATAGGAACTGTCACTATGCAGACTTAAATACCTGTGCTCTTATTCTTCAAAAGGCTCTATCTGCTTCTCGGAGGTCAAAGGCCATTCCGTTCTTCCTGCAAGACCCATAAAAAAAAGATCAGATGTAATATAATTGCTCAAGGCACTTCAGAAGAACCTAAATTTTGCATTTTTCTTCGTTCCCCATAGACAGGATGCACGCAACTTAAATAAGAATGACAATCCAACGCCTGTCAAAGGCGAGCAGCAACAATAGCACACAGCCTCTCATCCGGCAGCCGGACTATTTGAGGGTGGGCTGCCCCCCCCCCCTGCCGGCTGGACTCGCCACTGTGCTCGATCATGCCTGCCTATGTCTTCCATTTGAATTAGTGTTTTTTGTAATTGGGAGCCTACCTGAGATCTTTTGTTCATGTGCTACATCAAGTATTAAGACTTGATAGAATAGCAGTAGTCCTTAACCTAGTCTAGTATTGAATCATGTAACCGTATAGGGTTATTATTATTCAATAAAAGTCATATTTATAACATGATATCTTTTTAGAAAAGAGAATATATTGATTAATATCTTAGCCTCGATAAGATACATGCGTAATTTGCATGTGTTTATCGTATGCCTATGTTAAGAAGCACGGAGTGTGTTGATTATTTTTATACTCTATATAATGTGTTGATGCTTCATACATCTGAGAATTTGTTACCATTGGTAGTGGTTTACGAATGTTCTGCGTTTTATTGAGAAATAGCTGTTGTTCCGTTTTATCAATTGGATTTGCCTTCAATAGTATTTTGCTTCTGCTCCTTCCCAAGTTAATCCCTCCGGTTAAAGGTCACCGATGCTTGGGATTGTGTGCAGTAAACTTGTCCAAATTATGATCCTTGAAGTTCAACACATCTTCCTCCTGAATTATTGTTTCATAATAGTATATTTTAAATTTTGTACGCTACCTTGATCCTCAAGCTAGTCGCTGTCATCCAGAGGGACAAAAATTATTTAGGATTAGGAGCATACCTACTTTTAGGCATTATGGACACCTCATTCTCATTCCAGCATAAGCTGGTCTATATGACATGATACGGAATAATAATAGCTACAAATAATTTGAACTGGAATCATACCTACTTTTGATTTCAAACAATTAAACAAATTAGCCTATTATTTTAGTCTGGAAGGAGTATTTTTTTTAATCACAAGGACATGCCTATTTTGTGAATATAATTCTTCTGGTAGTTATTCGCAGTCGATGTAAGGGATTGTTAATTTTTGAGGAATTTGGCAAACTGAGAAACTTATAAGGTACGCTGCAACCCATGTGACCCGTGCGTGGACAACAGAATATCATATTATTCAACCTCATTAATTTACCAAGGAAGTGGTGGCACATGCAGATCTATAACACAAAATTACCTCTAGTAAAATCAGAGAGGAAGTTTCTCTAAGTTGCGAACATTTATTGTGCATCCAATTAGGTTGCTCATGCTCCCTCTTAAGGCATGAAAGAAATTGTCCCTATTTAAGTTCGTACATGCCATGGCATCTCAGTGACAGGTGGGATCCACCTGTGTCACTGACAGTGGCAAATTCGGGATCACAACCAAATTTTCAATGGCACATAGGAAATTATTTCTTTAACTTAAGAGAATCAGATCAGCAAGATTTCGATTAGTCGTTTTTGGTGCCTGAACTTTTATTACAGTATCTGACGTTAAAAAATGTTGATGCAGCGTGTTGAGACATGTGAACGCATGTGCAGCTTGGTTAACTCTTCGAGGTTAACGAAAGAAGACAGAAGCAAGGAAAGACTTCAGATCTGATCACTTGTCCGTCTTCCCTCAGAATCTAGTTCATTTGCTACCAGGTGCGTGTATATGGTGATATGCATTATAGTGTTGCAACAGTTTATAAAGTATAACCAAGTAAGATTTTTTCTTACCACTCTTTTATTTTCACTGCAATATGGTAGCTGTTTTCCAAACCTGAGCAGATCTCTGTTTGTATTGCATGGATCATTTTCCCCTGGATCTAGTTATGTTCCAAGGTTTACCGGAGCCATGGTCGTTTAGCGATCTTCCTTCATTGTTTTGTTACCGATCAGCACCCCTTATCATGTCTCCAAACCTTCTCGGCGGTGGACCGATTTCCTCGACTCAATCTGTAGTCCAGTATCAGGAAACCCTCCGTCCCTCCCTCCCTTCCCCTTCCATACCTCAATCTTGTCCACCTGTCATTAACTGCAGTTTTTCAGCATTTCGTTCCGATTCCTGAATCCGTCGAACAAAAATCTGCCTCTATTAATGTTGTACGACATTTAAGTACAGAACTAGCTTCTGCTTAGTTATACCGAATTGTTTTTCGTTGTTTCTGTTAAGTTGGCTTGGGTAAAAGCACTTAAATGTCGTATCAGATTTATTTAGCTCTAAGCATATATTAATTTGATTTTAATCTACATTTAACGTAAAACAACTTTGCATCTTGGTTCCTGCAGGGTTGGTTGTATCATATATTGCACCGTAAAATTAAGTTGTATACCGCCTATCGGAAAACAGGTTGCAAATCTCCTGCAGGTACACACTTTGAGTGATCCCGCCATATCTAGATACCAGTACTTGTTACATATTTACATATTTTCTTTTGGTATACCTTTGTATCCGTGTAGAAAAAGTGAATAAACACTCGGATAAACTCCCACCTAGTAAGTATAGGTCTTATGGGGCCTTTACGCGGCCCGCCACTGATGGTACAGCTTTTTGTGTCACTAAAAGTGAATCAGTTGTGTGATGTTAATGGTATGTTGTTATACTAGAATTTAATGTGCATTTGTTCATTTGACACTACAAGATTTGATTGGTTTCCCGACAGTTCATTAGCAAATGGCCTACAGTTTCATTATATTTGTTTGAGCAGTTTTGATCACTGTAGGTGTTAATATATTGTCGGGATGAGTTTATAGCTGATTTGCAAAACTGCCGGCCACTCATAGAATTATTAGTTAAAAAATAGCAAAATCAAGAAACTGCCAGCCATTGCAATAAACACTGTCGGCAAATGGTGAATATCCTGTAGGGTGAGCGCCATTACGTCTGATTTTCCAGAATTACAATTATTTTTAGATAACAGAACCCTTAATTTATATGTATTTCCAATATTTTCACGTTCCTCCTGTATTCTCAATGAACTTTTCATTTGCTCAACCATCAGCTATATAAATTTCTTCTAGCCAGTACTAGTTATGAAGAGAAGTCAACCAATTGTCTCGACAGATTAACCATCACACATTAGGAGACGAATCTGTTTCCAAATGCAAACTGTGCTAGTTCATCTGGTAGCAAAGAAACCAACCTGTTTCCAGACGCAAAGTCTGTTTGCTGTAGTAAGGAGCTGCGGATTTTTTTTTAAGATCCGATTGTTCCTTTTTTTAAAAAAAAACACGCTTGCTCCCGTTATATTCACCAAGCAGATGCAAAATGTATGTGCGCTACAGCAGTGCACAATCCGTTTGTCGGAGGAGCGGGACTATGATTGGGAGCTCTACCAAACGGCCCCATAATTTGAAGAAGAAATGTCTTTAGTCTATCTGTTTCAATTTAAATCTAATTCTAATAAACCTTCAGAAGGAGATGTATTAAGTGGCTTGTGTGCCGTATTAATGATGAGTGATGAGATAGAGATGGGACAATGTTTGATGCATGAGACAGGAGAGGGGTAGACAGTGTCATTCTATTAATATAAATTGGAATGTGAGAATGCCTTGTATTTGAGAAAAAATAATTACTAGAAATTAATTACCAGAAAGTTTTAAGTAGTCCGTTTTTAGTGTAGTATTGTTTATTTTCTCACTGTTCCCTGTTGCAAAAAATACCACTAATGGATATGACGGACCAATAATATATTGTAATGAAAGTCCATTTTGTAGTCCCACCCTACTAGTCTTGTTAGAGTAAGATAACATGTGATGTAAGTCTAGTTTTCAGCACCCATTACTTATCATGAGGCGATGATGAAATTAAAAATAGGTTAACGTGAGTGGGCCTAGCCAAATTTGAATCCTAAGACGTTACAAATGGTCCCCTGTCGGTTAGACAAGCATGTAGCTAGTTGAGTAGATGTATGGTGCATTGCGCGTGAACTAGTGAGTGGTTGCGATGCATCATGGAGAATGGGACCTTATACATGGATGTGCCTACGTCAATGTTCTAACAAGGGCGTCCAACCCTTAATTTGAGGTAGATACACCCGACCATGCATTGAGATTACACCCGACCATTGAGATTACACTCATAGTTAGTTACTCATGTGCAGATGTGTGCGTGAGGGGGGGGGGCAGTAAGATTTTAGTCTAACCTTGCTAGTGTAGTGAGACAAGCTTCAACATATAAGCCTAAATTGCCCAATACTGCAAACTTAGAGTTTAAGTATAACACTCTAGGGGTCAAACCTAGTTGAGTCTGCTTCCCACTCCCCCACCATACCTAGTTGGTGGTGTAGGAACATCTGTTTTTATATGTGATCTTCGCCACACAAGACTGGCAAAGTGGGATTAAAATCAAACCTTCTCATCCACACTTGTGCACAAAGGCCACCGTGGGCCTAATATCAATGAGCAGGATCTCACATTAAGCTTTTTTTACATGATGTGAGGTTGAAATAGCTTTCTGGGAGAAGTGGGGTCTAGCTATTTGCCAGCATGTGGATGATATAGTTTTCCATACGTCCATGTAGCAACGAAATTGCTAGATAGAATTTGTACAGCCAAAACGTGAAAAAATGGAGATAAAGGCTGCTGTAGAGAGATAGGTTTAGGGTTTCCTCTTCTACTTTCTTCTTAATTCAATCCGGATACAATCATCTCATTATATAAAGAGGGCTAACTCTCAAGCAACCTATGACTTAACCTCTAAGCAACCTTTATAGATGAGATCTTATCAATTGATCTCATCCTTCCTAACTTACAATAACCTTTTCTAATCAAATCCTAGCCACTATGGAAAGGTGGGGGCGCAGCCCCACCTGGCCACCTTCCTGGTGGCGGCGCTAGAGAGGCGGCGGCAGCCCTAACCCTAGGGGCTGCCGCCCTCTTTGTGGGCTGCACCAGCTGGTCCTAACCCATAACAATAGGTCTCTGTGAAACAGTTGTGTTACGTAATCTAGGTGATTGAATGTGTGTTGGGTTGTGCTGTGGCTGTGAGAAAAATTAGACTGGTAACAATTGCATCAGAAATGAACAGATCAATAGGGCTCACTCACAACCAAAAGGCTACCCTTTGTAGCAGAAAATAAGAACAACTCCATTTCCCATAGTACCAGCAGAAATTAACCACATGGTACCCGGATCTGATGGGGAGTCGGTAGAAAGGGAGAGCCCGCCTCGCGAGCTCGATATGGTGGCCATCGACCTGGAACACCGCCTCGCGTGCAGGATCTGCAGGGGCGCGGGGCACGCCTCGAGCAGGAGCGCCGGGCGCGCGTCGAGCAGCGTTCAGCAGGGGCGCACATCGAGCAGCGTCGAGTAGCGCACGTCAGGGTAACAGGCGAGCAGGGGCTCCGGGCTCAAGGGCGAGCTGTGCCGGCGGCCAAGCACATTTCTAGTGCCGCCGTTTCCAGGAGCCTGGTCCAGAGGATGGGTAGGGGAATGGAGAGGGGAAGAAAAGAACAAAGCGGTACGAAACAACATAACTAGCGTGGGTAATTTTCACCAAAGTATCCATCTGTATCTCACAGCCGGAAGAAGCAGGGCGGGCGGGTTGCTAGGAACTCGTATTGTTATTTCACTTGCGCCTCGACCCATAGTTCCCCTATTGTCTTGTGATAGTCCTAAACATTTCCAGTTTTCATGATGAATGCTTCACAGCCACATGATTGACTCCACTGCTCTTGTGTTGTGTGTAGTATGTGCATTCACTTGGAGGACATGCTACTTGATCAAAATGCAAACCCGATAGACCTGCCAGTGACAGTACTAAAAGCGATCACAAAAGATTTCTGTGATGATTTGCGAATTGGCGAGGGTGGCTTTGCGGTCGTTTATAAGGTAATCTGCTGACTCTGGAATTCTGGATTTTCTTTTAAACGGAAGTTGAGCTCTGCTAAGTGTAATCTGCTGACTCCTGACTGTAAGGATTGCTTGGAAACGGTGGATGTGTCGCCGTAAAAAGGTTATCCAACTCTATTGATATGGATGAGAAAAGATACAACGACGAGGTTTGTTGCCTGATGAGGGTGAAACACAAAAACATAGTACGCTTTCTCGGATACTGTGCTGATACACAAGGGAAAGTAAGTGATTTCAGTGGGAAGATTGTCATGGCAGATGTACGACAAAGACTGCTCTGCTTTGAGTATCTACCTAATGGCACACTTGAAAAGTACATAACCGGTAGGATTTTGTGGGACATATATATACATCCATTTTCATGTCTTCCTTGATAGCAGTGTGGTGTTTAGTTGGAAAAATATATTGGAGCGTCAGTGGGTCAAATATCCAAACATGATACATGCTAGTACACTTCGTTTTGAGAATCATAGGTCGAATATCCAAACCTACTATTCAAGAATTATACTAGTCTTCACATATTAGTTCAGAGAACTATATAGCTAGGTGAAATAAATACTCTCTCTGTTTCAAAATATAAACAGTTGTTGACTTTTAGACATCGCGTTTGACCATTTCTTTTATTCAATTTTTTATGAATATATAAAAACAATTAAGTCAAACTTCAAGTATATCTAATAATAAAACAAATTATAACAAAATAAATAATATTTTTATAATTTTTTTGAATAAGACAAACGATCAAACGTGATGGTTGAAACTGCTTGTATTTTGAAACGAAGGGAGTACAAAGATAATACCATATGTGTGGACCATGTCATTAAATAGGAGTACAACATAACTCTAGTTTGTTACTATTTAGACTGTCCGACTGCAATGCATGCTGTCCAATCCAGGGCCTCAGGCAGAATGATCACGGTGATGATCAACGTAGCATGCTAATAACCAGAGCACAAGATCAGCTAATGCCATACCATAAAAAATTATGTATGTACTAGTAATGTATAAAATTACATCCCTTTCTTCTGATGTATTTGCAGATGCATCATGTGGGCTTGAATGGAGAAAGCGCTACAAATTAATCAAGGGAATTTGTGAAGGATTACATTATCTCCATAGCAATAATATTGTTCACTTAGATCTGAAACCTGCCAATGTGTTATTGGACGAAAACATGGTTCCAAAAATTGCTGACTTTGGTCTTTCAAGGCGCTTTGATGAAAATCAAACCCGAGCTATGGTTACAAAATTGGTTGGATCACTGTTAGAGTGCCAACACCTTAAGGATGCAAGGAAGATGGTAAAGTGGAGAAGGAGCAGATTGCAGAGTCAGTGTATAATACGGTGTTAATCATCGTCGTATAACTTCGTATAATG